>APFE031570576.1:14532-61447 GCA_000404065.3 Pinus taeda
AAGTTGCAAGGTGGAAGGATTAGAACACTTTCGGGTGTTCTACATATTCTTGCATTAGCCAGAAATATGATTTCTGTAAGAAAGTTGTCTGATGCAGGTGTAAAAATAGTGTTCAAGAAAGATGCCTGCAAGATGGTTTGAGGAGCACTAGTATTGATGCGGGGAGTTTAGATTGGAAATATGTACAAGATGCAAGGTAACACTCTTATTTATGGGTGCAATAGTTTTGTGGTTCCTGAAAGTGGAGCAGAAAATCTAGTGGTCTTTGGAGAAAATACCATGCTATGGCATCAAAGGCTTGGACATATTGGAGAAAAGGGCATTCGAATACTTCATGGTAAAGGTATGGTAGAAGGTATGTCTAATAGCTCTCTGGATTTTGATTTCTGTGAAAATTGTGTATATAGGAAGCAAAATCGAGTGAGTTTCCCCTCTGGTGGTAAGAGGGCAAACAAATTTTAGAGCTTGTGCACAGTGATGTGTTTGGACCTTTGTCAGTTCCATCATTGGGTAAGTTTGTGTACTATGTCTCATTTATATATGACTTATCAAGGAATACATGGATATATTTCCTCAAGAATAAATCTAAAGTCTTTGACAGGTTTAAATACTTTAAGACTCTAGTTGGAAAACCAGACAGAGAAGAAGATAAAGGTGCTGAGGACAGGTAATGGTGGATAGTTTTGCAAGAAGGAATTTGAAAAGTTCTATAAGAAGTGTTGTATAGCATGACAAAAGACTACTCCATACACGCCTGAGAAAAATGGAGTTTCAGAAATAATTAAAAAGACGTTGATGGAAAGGGCAAGAAGCATGTTCAATGGTGTCATGTTATGAAAAAAATTCTAGGTAGAGGCGGTGGAGACTGCATGTTAGCTAGTTAATAGATCACCTTCATCAGTGTAAGATAAGACTCCATAAGACTCCATAAGAGGTATGGACTGGTAAGAAGCCCTCTCTTTCACAACTAAGGGTATTTGGATGTGATGCATATGTACATGTTCCAAAGGAGAAAATAACAAAGTTGGATAGTAAATCTGAAAAGTGCATCTTTATTGGTTATAAGGATGGTTTAAAAGGTTATAAACTTTGGAACCCAGTAACAAGGAACGTTGTGTATAATTGACATGTGGCTTTTAGAGAGGTGAAAGATGTTATTAAACATAAATTCCTACCAAAGAAACCTAAGAAGATAGATTTTGAGCTAAAGGAGGGAGAATCAGACTCTACAGCAGAAGAGGAATCAGAAGATGAAGAGCCACAAACTCCAGTTGTGAGAAGATTAGTTCAAGAAAGAAGGCAACTAGAAAGACAGAGTCCATTTTCTTTCTATTCAATTTTTTCTTTATTTATTATTGATGTTGATCCCATAAATGTGAAGGAAGCAATAGATTCAAATGATGGAAAACTCTTGAAAGAGGTCATGGTTGATGAAATGGCATCTTTGCACAAAAATGAGGCTTGGGATCTAGTGGAGTTGTCGGCTAGAAGGAAAACCCATTTGCAACAAATGGGTGTTCAAGAAGAAGATGAAATTAGAAGGAAAGGTGGAGAAATACAAAGCTCGATTAGTAGAAAAAGGTTATTCCCTGGTGCTGGGAATTGCCTCTAGTGATAATTTTTCTCCTATTGCCAAGGTAGCTTCTATTAGATTACTCTTATCTGTTGTTGTTGCTTTTGATTTTGAGGTAGAACAGATGGATGTGAAGGCAACAGTTCTTCATGGGGGTCTGGAAGAAGAGATCTACATGAAGCAACCTGAAGGCTTTGCGGTGAAGGGTAAGAAAGAACTGGTATGCAAGTTAAAAAAGTCTTTGTATGGGATAAAACAATCACCAAGGATGTGGTATCATAAATTTGATACATTTATACAGGGACTTGGCTTCACCAAAAGCAAAGTAGGTCAATGTGTGTGTTGGGTGTGACTTTTTACCTATTTTTTGCATCTTCTTTCCCCAGTTTTGATCCTCTTATCCTCTAGGCCCATGAACTTTACATGATTAATCACCCTTTTTCTCACTTTTACAACCTATTCCATTTTTACGTTATTTTGTAATATTTTACTGAATAATACATTACCTTATTCCTTTTTGTGGCTAACTGGGGGGAGCATTGGAGGAGTGTTTTGGAAGTTCTTTTGTTGGCTTGTTGGGGCCTGACCCAGGTTCGGAGTTAATTAGCCAAACAAATCCCTGTACTACTAGCCCTTTCAGCAACAGTCCATGGAGCGCGGACTGAGGTCTCACTCGAAGTAGTATGGGGGGATGCTGAAACAAGTTTTCCACACCCTTGAGATGTCTAAGACATTGAACTGGTCCAACTGTTAGTCCCTTCAAGCAGGTTGCTTCACGCACTTTCCAGGCCTTCGCGCCCTAATATACTTACCTTCGTGAAGTCCTAACGAGGGGTTGTGGAGCTTCCACACTATTGGAGCAGTGCTCTGCACTATTCCCCTAAGTGGCACCTGAGATCTTACTTATCTTCCTACACCTAGTAAATTATCTTTGCATGAATGGATGTCTTACGTTATATTTATTTATACAACACATTTATAAGAGTTCATGCAGCAAATAAACAATACACTTGCAATTTAAACCCAATCATATTTTAAAACAAGAAAAGATACACCGTAATATGGTAAACTTCTCTTTATTAATTCTCCCAATGACTACAGACTCGACCTTCCCTGCACACTTAGCTGCAAGGGTCCACGCAATCAGCTGCAAACTACTAGGCCTCTACACACTCAGCTGCAGAGCTTTCTCCTACTCTATGACCCAAAGACACACTTTACACTTTGAATCAGTCTCTTTGACTCATCATGCTCCCATTCTATTAGTTATCTCTCCTTCTACACTTAGATCCTCGCTCTATTTATACAATCCCATGGTTTGTGGACCATGGGTAGGTCTATCAAGCTGACATTACTTTACAAAAACGAGGGTAGACAACCCTGTGACTCTATTATGACTTCATGCTCCGTGCCCATAATTTGTGGAGCTTTTACAAAAGATTGTGTCAAAACTTGGGCTTTAAGCCCCAAAACATGCCTTGGGGGTTTCCATGTACAACAGGCCCCCAACACAAACATCGTGACTTGCCCTCGAGTCACTCTATCAGTGTGAAGATCTTCGCACGAAGTCCCTCCAATTTTGTCTGAACCGCTGCAAGGTCAACAATGCACTGAGCGACTGCCTGTTGGATCTCCTAGATACGTTGTTTCGAGACCGCGATGTCGGAATTGCTTTCCTACATCTATGCATGTGTCCCTTGCATTTGTGTAAGCTTGCCTTTAATTTTTGTTGTGATGGTGAAGGCCTCGTTGATCCAAGATTGAACGCACGCCTTCAGGACTACTTCTTTATGCTGCATCCACCTGTTCTTTTAGTGCTTTGGCATGTTACATCCGAGTGAGCCTTTGAGTGAGGGCCACTATCTGTGCAGTTCCTTTGATGGTATCATACTGCTGATGGAGTTCTCATGCCTCTGTCTCTAAGCGCTGGACGTTGGGGTCCTCCTGCAGATCCATGAGGACCTCAAAGGACTCCTCCAACATTTTGGTGCAGTCTTGCACTGCACTGCCGATATCATCCAGTCCCTTTGTAATAGCGCTAGCATGTTGTTATTTTACTTTTGGAGGGGTGGACAGCTGCACCTTTAACCACAGCTCTGTGATATGAAGGTTCAGCTCCAGATGAACCTTTGTCATTTCCTCCCGTGCCTCATGCACCCTTACTGCAAGCCTATGGATGTGCACCTCTACAGGTGTGTCTGCTGGGATGACCAGCTCAGGGACACTTTGAAAAGCTTTTTCTAGTACCTGTACCAGCTACCAATTCTATGACACCACTTCATCGCACTGCAAGCTCAACTGTTCCATGTTGATTTTCTGCTCACTTAGTATTTGCAGCACGCAACTCTCCCTAGCTCGCAGTTCTGCAATAATCCCATCCTGAAGAATGTATAATGTCTCCCATAGGGGTGCAGCCATGTTGATGTCGATACCCTTCAGTGCACTAATTGTAGGCCTGTCAGTCTCATTTGTTGTCAATAGTGCCCCTTCCGGCAGCACTATAGTATTTATCACTCGAACGCGCAGCATCTACTCTGTTCCCATTGTCCTAACTGCGAGGCTAGTTGGAAGGGTACCAGCCTGAGGAGTGTACATGAACAACTCCTGTAGCTATGCTCTAAGGGCCCCTAACATAATCTGGTTCTACTGCACAAAATTCTGGAGGGCGTTAGAGGTGACATCGTGCACTGTCTCGCCGATGTCATGCAGATCACCATCGATAAGGGTGATCAGGTCAATAGACAACTATGATGCCTTGACCTTCTTGCACAGCCTTGTCTGCTCAATTGGGTGTTGGCACTTCAGTGGTGTTAACACGGGTTGTGGGTCCATGCTTCCCTCCTCTTCCTCTACTTCCTGCCCATGCGAAGACAACTTTTGGCCCTCATGCGCCTTCGCGACTACCTCCTGTGCTGCTACTACTACTGCGGCCTTTTTCTATTTAGCTTTTGTCTTTGCAATGTCCCGCCCCTCCTACGCTTCTGTTGTTGCTACCTCCTTCCTTCTCTTCTCTTCCAACTACACCATGCGCAGTTTGGCCTCCTCTTTCTTCCTCTGCGCCACAAAATTTTCTATTGCTATGATATCTGGAGTGTGCCATTCCGACGGCCATGTTTCCAGTACATCAGAGATTACATCATCCATGGCTACAAAGGGTAGCTCTTTCCATTTTTTAGTTGGTTCCTTGCACGCTTTGATGTATATGTTGTGGCAGTCCACCTTAAACTCTGCAAAACTTTGCAAGCTGTTGTAGATAGTGGGTGATAACCACAACTTGTGGTTGATCCCGATTTTGAGGTTCATCTCCATAAACACCCAGAATATCTTACTGTCATGGATCCGGTTTGCATCCTTTGTGGCCTAGAGAAAAGCATACTTTGCAGCCTCCAACAAATCCCTGTGAATTGTGGGGAATTGACTATCCTCTAGCAATTCCCCTACCACAAGCACTATGGATAGCAGAAGCCATGCGTAGTGGAACGTTTTACCTTATTCTTGAGCCTCACAACAATTCTCCAAGAATTCCTTGCAGAGGAACTCGAACCAGTTAAACTAGACCCCCTCCTTGTACTGATCAGCAAGTGCTACCACCGGCGCCGGTACCTTGTCCACGCGGCACTTGCGCATAACCTTACCTACCAGTATTTGGGTCGCCACTCTTACTACTTTGTCGTTGATGCTGGATATGGCGTAGCCCATTTTCTTCTTTTCCAGTTTATATTTCTTCTTCGTGGCCTCCGCGATGGCCAAGTCACTTCTTTTCCCCTCCAAGATATCTACGGGTCCTCTCCTTTGCATGGCAGCCAGGTGATGCAGTGAATCAAGTGTTCCGTAATGGGGATGGGATCCTCCAGCCACAAACACCCACCATGTACTAGGTAGAGCAGCTGCCTAATGACGAAAGTTTTTATTGGGGCACAGTGGAAATGTGGCACCCAAAGCAGGTTTAGTATCCCTGCCTTTTCTACTCCGTGTAACCACTTTCGCAACTCTAATTTGGTAACCCTCGCTGTGGTGTTCTGCTTAGGCTTCATGAGCTATGCGGTCTCTAGCTAAGGGAACTTCTTGTGGTCAGCGAGGTCCCAACCTTCAAATTTTAATCTAGGTACCCATCCCAGGTGCATTCCCTCAAAAATGATGTTGTCTATGAGGAGCGGGGTCTGGAGAGAGCTCTTTCTCTCGTCAAGATCCTTGGGTACTTTAGCCTTCCCCTTCCATGGGGGGGTATAGATGGGCAGCTTTGTTGGAGGATGCATAGGCTCAGTTTCCTCCTCCTTCCTTCATCCTCATTTTCCTCAATGATAAGGTCCTCTAGGTCTTCCACCTCCTCGTCGGTTTCTACGTTAATGACTTTCCCCTTCTCCTCCATTCTTAGCCTGGTGCACAACAGGTTTCATGGGGACACATGTATGGTCTTTGGTCTTGGTGTGAGCAGTGATTTAGGGAATTCTGCCATAATTCGGTGCATTCTAGGGCATCTCCCACATCCAAGGCCTGCACGGCCTCTTCGGTGGTCATCTCTGTGATTTCCATAACTTCCTCAGATGTTGCCATCGTGTCTAACCAGAAATATGTCACTCACATACTCAGGGGCTCAATCAACGCTCTACACAGGTCAAACAAGGCTCTACTCAGGCTATGTCGGGTATACAATTGCTCAATTCACAAATAACTAAGTGTTGTTTGTTGGGAAACCCTTTGTAATTTATAGTGCCTTTTGAATTTGAATTCGACCATTCCCCCCAAATCTGGTTCATTAATGTTCCCTTGGCAGCAGATTTTCCCAAATATTGCCCATAAATCGCATCTTAAATGCGTGCCGCCTACTCCATTTGGTCTCAAGTCGAGCATCACATTATGAATAGTGCCCTCAATGGTCACTTTCTTGCCAACCCACGTGGCAGCACAACCCCCCTTGCATGGTTGTGGACCCTGTGACTCTTTGCCTCTATGCACAGCTCCCGGGCAAAGTAGTTTATAGTCTTGCGCCTCCTTTTCAACTTCCAAGAGCACTAAGACTATATTTCCCTCAGATAGTCAGGTGGCCGCGCCACCTGTATATGATTTTCTCCAAGCATTCATCACTCTTCCTGGAAAATACCCAACTTTTATTGTTACTGGCGGCGTCGCGCACTTTATCATCTACAACATGCCACCCTAGTTGATTCATTTAGTAATGTGCGGTCCAAGCCAAGGCATCAGACTGATCAGTTCATAGCAATAGTCCTCAAACTTGTCAACATGATCATGTGCACCCTGTGTTATCACCCAAGTCCTCTTATTGAGAAAATCTTCCTTTATCTCATCCTCCAACATTTTGACTTACTTTTTTACTAGAGTGCTTTTCTTCCTTAATCGCACCCTTTCTTTCTCAAGTTCTTAGAGCCTAAAATTGCCTTGTTGGATTTCTTATTCCAAGGTTCTGCAAACTGTCGTATCTGCCGATGTTGTCATGCACGGACTAGGCATTTCATGCTCTATGGGGATTATAACATTCACTTCATACTCCACCCTTGGAGGTACCTATGCCATCAAGTTCTTGCACGTGGTCCTATAAGACCATAGAACCGCTGGTATGCGCAAGTCCCAGTCAGTTTACTTCACATTGTGGGCCTTGTTTAGCGCTTCACACACTTTGTTAAAGGCTTTTGCATGGATAACCTTCGGCACACTTGGTCTTTCCATACTTCGTGGTTCCAACTGGAGGGTTGTTCGTGCCATTACCTTTCCAGCACCTGCTTACTGACCGTATCCTAATGCGAAGGCTGTGTGCATCCACGTAGGTTTCACACCATATGCTTGCATCAATCTAGATAGGTGGGCACTCGGACCATTTCATCCATCAATATTGTCTATTAATCACATCTGAGGCTTCCAAAACCACATGTGCATCATCCTTCTGCATTCACACCAGTCCTCAAAACTTCTTTGGTGCGTACCCCACCACCTTGTGGGTGTAGTGCACAGTACCAATTTCAAAGCTTCAAATCATTGTTGTTCCAAAACCTCACTTTCAAATCTGTTCAGGAATTCATCTACTTCACTTAGCCCATCATACATAGGAAAATCCCGCACCTCTATCGATACGAAACACAACGATCTCATCATCATGTTACAGTTTAGTGTGGTTACCTCGTGTAACTGGTTATGCCATCATTCTATTTCCTCATCCGAATCCAATGTGCATGAGCTTTCGCACTCTCATGAGATTCATTTATCCGTAGTCAGATCCACCCAGTCTTTCTCTCACGTGGTTACCTTGTAGATGCAGTCCAAGTCATCATCGTTGTCATAGTCACACACCGGCTCCACGTAGCATGGTCCTTCTGCAAGGTCTAAAGGTACAACCATGTGGAGAGACTTTTTCTCAAAAACCATCTTGCGCTTATTCATATTTATCAGGCCATTCATGTCAGTGGTCCAATATATTCTTAATAGTGCAGGGTAGGGATTGTTGTCATCAACAATCTCTATCACTTCGAAATCTGCTAGTGTTTTTTCTCCTTCTATATGCACTCTGATTCCCTTCAATCTCCCCATCGGTAGGATATTTTGTTGGTTTTCCATTCATAGTTGGATAGGAGACCAATGTAGTGTAGGCCTTCCCATGCACTCCCATGTCTACTTCGGCAGGACATTTGCGTTTGATCCTATATCTAGAATCACTTGGTCCATCTCATAATCCCCAATCTACGTGGTCAATCTCATCTCCCTTCCCGTTTGCATCATGTGCTTTCCGAGCTTCCAGACTATGCACAGTTCTGGACTATGCGTGAATCTGCTGGAGCAGTCCCATGGCATCTATTTACGAGTTCCTGCAAACCCTTTACAACCTTTCTATCATGCAGCAACTTCATGCATGTTTCCAGGAATGTTGTGAGCATTGATGGGTCCATTTTCGGCTCCAGTTTGTCTTTACTTCCTGAAGTGGAGCCATCAGTGAAGCTCTTCTTAGATTCCATGAAGGTTTCCTTAGTTTTCTCCAAATCAAGCTCTAGTTCCTTCATTGGAGCCTTGCAAACCCAAGTACTTTCTTCAGGCTGCCTGCTTTTGTCATCTCTTGTCGTAATTCTACTTCGGAGCACAATATTTACATTAGGATTTTCCTCGTGTGGCTCAGACCTCATCATTTGCAGGTTCTGAGTCAAGGGAGGTTGGAGTGATCCTTTATTGCACATCCGTGTTATCAGCATGGGACAATCATCTATCTCATGATCAAACAATGTACAATGCAAACATGATGACCACGTTGGATTTGTACAATCGTGGGCATAATGTCCCAACCCTCCACAATTGTAACATATCAGTTGTTTGCGACCTCTTTTGGTTCCTCCTCCACCTCGGCCTCATCTACACCCTTGAAATTTGGTTCACGCCATCCCTTCGTTCTGGTCAAACGGTCGCATTTCGACTTGAACTCTGTAGGTAGGAGTCCGATCCATCATCAACTCATAAGTTCTACAGGTGCACTCATCATGTCCCACTGATCTACAAAAATTACAGAACAACTATTGTGAATTTTGTGTGTACTTTTGCAATAAATGGCAGTTATTTGTAGCATACTTTCCTCCTATTTGAAAAATTGTGCACCGTAATGCAGGCACTGTGCTCAGTCCTACTTGTGCCTTCGATCTTAGTGGCATTGGTCCTCCTCCCACGAGGTAATTCGCCAAAATCAGGCAGTGGTCCTTGTCATGTCCTTGTCATGTCTTGTTTCAACCTCTATATCTCAAGGCACAAGTTTTTCAACTGCGTGTGAATCTGCTGAACTCCTAGGTTGGGATCTTGTATCAGGGTCTCATTCAATCTCATCGCGACCTCCAAGGCCTCATCTTGAGTGGTTAGCCTCTGTTGTGACAGTGAATTCCGTAGATGTGGCATTAACAATGCTACAAACCATTCACGGTGTTGTCCATTTGTCAACGTCATGTTAGCTTCATGAATTGTGCACTTCAGTCTCTGATCCAACTCCCAAGGGGTCTGGCCTAGTAGCATTGTGATTTCATTGAACCCAATGATCAACTGTGCCTCTGATTTTGGCCTACTAAATTCTTTGTTTAGTGCATCTTGGATATTTGTGATCCCCGCATTCGGATTGTCATTGGAATGCTTAATGTACCAAGTCAGCACGTGATCTTGCAAAGCGCTGACTAATGTTGCCTTCTTTATATTGTCATTCGTGATTCCCTGCGTTTCCCATACAACTTTTATCATGAACCAGAACTGGTCCAAATCTTCATTCCCTATTCCTTTGAACACTGACAACTTTATTGCGCTCACCATATTGCTTCGCGGTGGTGGAAAAGGTGGTACGGGTGAAGATAGGGGTGAAGATGGTGAAACTAGCGACGGTGTGGGTGGGGGTGGTATGCGCGGAATCCTTTGCCTTATCAAATTGATTTCACTTCTTGGTGAGACCTTCGTGAGCTCTTCCTCACCTCCTCGTGAAGGTGAAAGCAAGGGGCTAGCTTCTAGTTCTGTACTACCTTCTTTTCTATATATTCTTCCACTTCGCGTAGCCCCAAACATCAATTTATTCGCATAACTTGTTTTTCACATAGTAGCATTTTAATCCAAGTGTTCAAAGATTTAACGTACTTACCTCACAACCCTTTGAGGAAACATTGTTCTGCCTCGTTGTAGCTGACTAAATTATCTATCGCGAACTCAGTGATGAATCCTCCTATGATTCAATCAAGCCAGTGATCAACAACACGCGCGATCTTATCCTCTAATGCTTCCAATTTGCGCACTAGTTCTGGACTCCATACAATAGGTGCATCTAGTTTACACCTTTCTTTGCTATCTGCTAGCTTCGCAATCCACTCGTATAGCTTAGTGGGGAAAGATGCGAAGAAATTTCATGGATCTCTGTATATTAGTAGTACAACCACTCTTCCTTTGATAGTCGTGGATTCCATTTTCATGCGCCACAAACTGGTGAATCTTTCTGTCCAACCAATCTTCAATTCCTTTCTTTGTCGGATTCCAGTGATATGACATCAGACATCTCTATGAAGATCCTAGTCCTAGAAATGGAACCATTTGTTGGCTTGTTGGGGCCTGACCCAGGTACGAAGTTAATTAGCCAAACAAATCCCTGTACTACTGGCCCATTCGGCAACAATCCACAGAGCATGGATTGAGGTCTCACCCGAAGTAGTATGGGGGGCTACTGGAACCAGTTTTTTGCACCCTTGAGATGTCTGAGAGGTTGAATTAGTCCAACTTTTAGTCCCTTCACGTAGGTTGCTTCGCGCACTTCCTAGGCCTTCACGCCCTGATATACTTGCCTTCGTGTAGCCCTAACTAGGGGTTGTGGAGCTTCCGCACTACTGGAGAAGCACTCTACACTATTCCCCTAAGTCACACTTGAGATCTTACTTATTTTCCTATGCCTAGTCAATTATCTTTGCATAAATGGATGTCTTACGTTATATTTATTTATACAACACAATTATAAGAATTCGTGCAGCAAATAAACAATACTCTTGCAATTTAAACCCAATCATACACTAAAACATGAAAAGATACACCATAATATGGTAAAATTCTCTTTATTAATTCTCCAAATGATTACAAACTCAACCTTCCCTGTGCACTCAGCTGCAAACTACTGTTCCTCTGTGCACTCAGCTGCAGAGCCTTCTCCTACTCTATGACCCAAAGACACACTTTACACTTCGACTCAGTCTATTCGACTCATCTCCCATTCTATTAGTTATCTCTCCTTCTACACTTAGAGCCTCACTCTATTTACACAATCCCATAGTCTGCAGACCATGGTTAGGTCTATCAAGATGACATTACTTTACAAAAACAAGGGCAGACAACCCTGTGACTCTATTATGACTTCGTGCTCCGTGCCTATAATTCATGGAGCTTTTACAAAAGACTTGGTCAAAACTTGGGATTTAAGCCCCAAAACATGCCTTGGGGGGATTCCATGCCCAACATCTTCTCCTTTTCAGGTGTTTCTCACGGGAACAAGGTTATGAAGTAAAAGGCAGTGTTGATCAACTTTAGAGCAGGATAGAGCAGTTTTTTGTTACACCTTGCATGTTGTTATAGGTTGTTGTTACACATTGAATGTTGTTACAGGTTGTTGTTACACTATGCAGTGATACAGAGGACCATTGTTACACCAAGGGTGTTGTCACCAGTGATTTCTGTTACATCTTGAACCACCATTCACTCACAGGGTGTTGTTGAACTAGAGTTGGAAAATTGTGGATATTATTCCACATAACAATTGTCAAGCATTTGGAGTTTTTTTATTTTAGAAGTAATAGACCCAAGTGGTTGAAATCCTAACCAATATATTTGGGAAGTCTATGTATTTAGAAATATGTTGTAACTACTTTTTTTTTTTAATCAGCATGAGAATCATGAGATTCTCATGACTGATCTGTTCCTAATTTGAGCATGTAATAATTATAAAAGAAACTTGATTTCCTATGTATAACTACGACATATAGAAAAGCACTGTTACTCTACTTGTGTAAGTTTGAATTATTTTTAATATTAAATCACTGTGGTGATACTGTTACTTCTCTTCTTCTAATTCATTAATTAATTTCGTGTTGTTCTTGTGCCCCTAATAGGGAGGAAGGGCCTTCCTCTTTAGCAGGGACTGCAGTAGTAGATGTAGTGTACATTATTGCTTCGTTTATTAACATATGGTTTTCTATTGTTGCTGTAAAAATTGTGAATTACATCCGCTTCTGTTCCAAATTATATTGTGTTGTTACACTGAGTTGATTAACAAAATGATAGTGACCAGCTGGCATAGTTGTTAGTTACTATGTGGCATGCCCTTACTTTGGTAGTTGAGAAGTGTGATTTCAATTCGGACAAATGTTTTTATTTCTACATGAATGATTTAATTTTTGCAATTTGATTCAACGACATCTTTTACTGTTATTTCCATTTTTCATGCTTGGTTGTAGTGTATCGACACAAACAGTGCAAACTCCATTGAAACAGAAATACCTACCCTTGGTTGAAAATTAATGTTGCAGTCAAGGTCAATTAGGATTGATTAAAACAACACTACATTTTGGCATCATTGTCGGGGATGGCAGTTGACGATACTATCAACAAAGTTGTTTGATGATAGAGTGTTCCTAGTCCACAATCATTGGGCGGTAAGACGAGAGGTTAGAACCTACACATCGCTATAACATACTTGGGCGGGCTCATTGTTGTGATTACTAGGGAACTTAGGGCATGGTATTTTGTTGTTTTGTTTAGCATGTCTTCAATGCTTCAATTGTTGGGTTGTAATACGAGAGGTAAGAACCTGCACATCGCTCTAACATACTTGGGCGGGCTCACCACTGTCGAAGACTGAGACACTTAGAGTGTGAATTAATACACGTAGGGTTCATGTGTGCAACTGTAGGGACTATAGAGATACCAAAATTATCCGCCACTATAATAATTCATAGGAAAAATGAATCGTAAAAAGGAAAGGAAAAATGTAGATTTGGGAAGGAAAACATTTATCCAGGAACTAATCTCTAAGGCAGAAAAGGAACAATCAAGCTCTCAAAGGGATGCAAGGAAAAAAGGGCCACAAAAATTTGTCACTCCCATAACAAGGACAGAAACCTTTGACTCCTCTATCTCAAGACCATATCATTCTAAAGATAGCACACACACTCCCAAGAACAAGAATCCAATTCAGGAGCAGTAGGGGGAAGCTAGTATCCAGAACTTTAGGACCAAATGACAAGGGAAAACTGAGGGGGAACATCGAACACCTGAGATGGGAGAACACCTATTGGTTTATCAATATCCAGATTTAGGTAGTGCGGTGAAATAGCCAACCCTGAGGATACTTGAGCCATCAATCACACCTGCAAGACCGTCACAAAAATAGTTTGAAGAATGTCTGTTACAACAAGGGTTAGAGGGATTAGCCATTGGGGATAAAAATCACAACAACACTAAGACGTATGCTACTATTAACACCTTTGAGTTCCCAATTATGGATATCGGAGGTGAAGCTCCTATGAAAAATATTCCTCTATCATCCTTACCATCCTTCCAAGGGATGAATGTGGAAGATCCAGACACCTTTTTATTTGAATTTGATGTCCTATGTAGAAGTTATGATTTCATCCCAGATGCTTAGAAACTGAAATTATTACTTGCTACTTTAAAAGGGGCAGCCTTGAGATGGTTCATAGGATTGGGATCCACTTCTATTCAAACATGGAATGATATGAAGGAGACGGTCTTATCAAAGTACCAAGACTGTTGCAGAACCAGGGACCTAAGGGAGGAAGTATTCATAATGACACAGAAGGAGGATGAAAGCCTAGAAAACTATGTAGAGTGGTTCCACTATAATATGCAGAAGTCTAAACACAACGATTTAGACTAAGAAATCTTGAAGACCATATTTATCAGAGGAATGAGGGATGACTGCCTTGACACCCTAAACCTACTAGGGAAGGGGGATATATCATAGGAACCATTCGCTGAAATTGTAAAGCTCTCTCTAAGATGCTCTCGAGGGTCGTCTAAGGCGAGAAGCACAATTCGCGATGCCTCTTCCTGAATATAAAAATTTGCAAGAGGAGGAGTAACCAGAGCAGAAATCAGGAATTTGTTTGAAAATTTCAAGACCGATATCCTCAGTACTCTGTCTACCCAGATAACGACAACATAGATCAATAAGACACAGGTAGAAGCTGATACACCTTTGACGGTGTTCTGTCTGAATTGTCAGAAGAAGTATCCCTTGAGGGAATGTGAATTTAACAACATCATCTTGTGTAATATTTGCGAGTTGTAACATTCGATAGGCCAATGTCCGGAGCTTCTTACACTGAAGGCAGTATTTAGAGAGTCAAGCGAGGAGGTGCAATCCTCTTATTTCATCACACCAAGGAGGCCATGGCAACCACGACCTCCAGGTATGTGTCAAGATTTTTCCTCTTTCAATTCATGGAATAATGCATATAATACTCAACAATATCCATGGAAGTATTATGCTCCTTCTTCAACACAGTTTGCTTCACCCTGGAACCAATGGTCTCAATCTCCCTCTATCCAATATCCTCCATCTCAACCATACCCTTGGAACCAGAATTGGAGAGGAAATGTCCAGAATACAGCTTCACCTAGATTACCAATGCAGCAATAGCTACAATTACCCCGTTTCCAAAATCCTTCTCCTAAACTGCCTGTGCGACCCCAATTACCAGTGCAACCTAACCCAAACCCGAACAATAAAGCAGCTCAAGGCATAGAGGCTTTGTCTACCTTCCAAACCTATCTTATTATCCCCATGCAGCTTAGTGAAATTCAATTTCAATTGGGTAAGGTAATTAAACCAAGTCACTCCCCTATCATTACAGAGGAGGAATGTGAACTTTCCAAAGGACATGTCATAGGCTCCAAGGCAATGGTTGTACCCATAACAGCCAATACAAAGGAAGTTGTCGCGTCTTTAACATCTAACCTGCGAAGGATTGTTACTACTGTAACAACCAACTCAGGAAAGGTTGATACACCTGTAACAGACGACTCGACTGCTGTAACTCAAAACCCTTCGTATCCTCAAAGATTGGTTAAACTCGGAATGACTTCACAACTCGAATCTGATTTTCTTAGGGGGTTGAAAAATTTGCATGTATGAATTCCTTTGCTGCGAGCCCTTCAATAAGTACCTATTTATGCTAAAACATTGCGAGACTTGTGCATCAAGAAATCTGGCAGGAAGCCTAAAGACCCTGCTACCATACATGTAATGAAGTTATCCAAATTAATGTCTGCTCAACCTCTTCTAACTAAGTATAATGATCCATAGTATCCTATGGTTACTGTCTACATTCATGATCAACCCATAACTAACACATTGATGAATCTTGGGGCTACCATTAATGTAATGAAAAAGGGCCTCTTTACCACCCTAGGGCAGTAGGGGCTTAGAAATACTCCTACTATACTTGAATTACAAGAAAGATCCCATGTTAAACCCGAGGGGCTGTTAGAGGATATAGTAATTACAATAGCTTCCTAAATATATCTGGCTACTTATCTTACGGCCCAAATCCAATTTGGGGGGACATCCTCTAATCTTAGGGAGACCTTTGCTGGCCACTGCAGATGAAGTTATAGGTTTCATATCTGGATCTATGGTGATCTCGGATGGCCAGGTAACAAAAAACCTTAATCTTTACCCCCCAAAACCAAATGTGGATTTATAAAACCCTTAGTGGGATGAGTTTGAGCCCAAATCAGATCTTTCCCTACCACTCTTCACTCTGGGGAAAGCCCAATATTTCAAGGATGAGACAAAGGATGATATCATTAATGGTTTTATTAGTAACTCGCTTTTTTTCGCTTCCATTAAAAATTCGGATGAGGAAGAAGAGGTATAAGATATAGATTTTGACAAATGAGAACCACTCTGGATACTAACAATAGTCCAACGGAAATAGAACCAGGAAAGTTTTTGAACATTAACCCAAACCTGGCTATTGAGCAAAAAAAATTGTTGTTACAACTATTACAGAAATAAAAAAAGGCATTTGCTTGTGACTATATAGATATGAAGGGCATCCAACCTAACCTATGCGCTCACCATAGTTATTTGAAGGATGGATGCAAACTAGTCGGACAACCACAATGCGACATGAACCCTGCACTGAAGGAGGTGGTAAAGGAATAATTACAAAAACTCCTGAGTGCTAATTTTATTTATCTGATACCTGATAGTCAATGGGTGTCTTCGCTTGTCATTGTTCATAAGAAGAATGGCAAGTGGAGAGTCTGTGTGGATTACAGAGAACTCAATAAGGCCACTCAAAAGGACCACTTTTTCCTTTACCATTTATAAATCAAGTCCTTGATACCCTTTTTCGAAAAAAATTTAAAAATAAAATAATATAATATATAGATATATATATATATATATATCTATATATTTCATTTTTAGACAGGTTTAGTGGCTAGAACCAGATATAGATTGCCCTAGAAGATCAATATAAAAGGACCTTTACTTGCCCTTGGGGAACTTTCACATATAGAGTACTCCCTTTTGGACTCTGCAATGTGCCAACAACCTTTCAGAGGGAAATACTAGGAATTTTTTCTGATTTGTTGAATGACTGTCTTGAAATATTCATGGATGATTTTACACCTTATGAAGATGCTTTTGGAAAATCATTAGCTAATCTAGAAAAAATATTGGAATGTTGCGTACAGACTATTGTTGCTTTAAGCATTGAAAAACGTCACATGATGATGACTAAAGGGATCGTGATAGGACATTACATTTCTGTTGACAGGATCAAGGTAGACCCTGCAAAAATAGAGGTAATTGTGAAGATTCCAAACCCCAAGATGACAAAATAGGTAGGAAGTTTCTTGGGGAATGTATTGTATTACATGAGGTTTATAGAAAAATTTTCAAAAATTGCATCGCCATTATTCTCTTTGCTTATGAAGGAAGTTGACTTTTTGTGGACAGTGAGGTGTGAGCAGGCCTTTCTGAAGTTGAAATGTTGTGTATCAACATCTTCGGTCTGACGAGGACCTAATTGGGAGCCGTCATTTAACATAGCTATCAATGCATTTGATATTGTTGTAAGTGTTGTTTTGGGCCAACTGGAGGATAGGAAACCTTATGGTGTTTACTACATAAGAAAAAATCTAACTCCGATTGAGCTCAACTATACAATGATTGTGAAGGAATTCTTAGCAGTCGTGCACGACATCAATAAATTATGACATTATATCATCAGGTATCAAATATTTTTACACATCAACCACTCTACCATCTATTTTTTAATGAATAAGCCAATTACTAATGGTAGAATTACACGTAGGTTATTACTATTACAAGAATTTGATATCACAATTGTCGATAAACCTAGAAAAGATAATGTAGTAGTTGATTTCCTTTCTAAGTTAACTATTGATGACAATTGCATTCCTACTAAAGATTCCTTCCCTGATGAATATCTCTTTGCTATTTCTACTTACTCACCTTGGTATGTAGATATAGCCAATTATCTTGCTACAAGGAAGTTTCCACGGTATTTTTCTGCCAAGAAGAAAAGAAAGATTATATAGAAAAGTGATACCTATACTTTGATAGATGGGAATCACTATCACACTAGACCAGGTTTCCAGATTAGACATTGTGTTAGAGAAGATGAAATCTTTGACATCCTTAAAGCTTGTCAAGAGGAACCTTGCGGAGGGCACTTCATAGGTAAGCGGACAGGGTACAAAGTCCTTCTGATAGGGTATTATTGGCCAACAATATTTCATGATGCCAAGAAGTTTGTGAAGGGATGTGATAGTTGAAAAAGGATAGGTGAACCACTGTAATCAGATGAGATGTCGTTACAACACCAAATCATCTTAGAACCTTTTGAGAAATGGGCCCTAGATTTTGTGGGACCAATTAATCCTTCGTCTAGATAGAAATCTTACATTTTGTTCTGCACTGACTATGTCACGAAATCGGTTGAGGCAAAGGCACTAATGAGAGCCACGAAGCAATTTGTTTCACTCTTTCTATTTGAAGACATATTTATCCGACTTGCTATACCAAGGGAGATAGTCACAAATGGAGGGCCCTAGTTTACATCCCATATGATCCAGAAATTGGTTGAAAAATATAAAATCCATCATAGAATCACAACATGTTATCATCCACAAACAAATGGCCAAGTGGAAAGCACTAACAAAGTCATTGAGGGGATCCTTACCAAGACTATGGCCAGTCACCAAAGGAATTGGGCTGACAAAATTCTAGAAGTGTTGTGGGAATACAGGACTACATGGAGGAATACCACGAGATTCTCATCGTATGAACTTTTGTATGGAAAAAATACCTTATTCCCTATTGAGTTTGAAATCAAGACATTGAGAACAACATTGCAAGTAAATTTGGATCTAGTTGCAACACAAAAGCAGAGATTGAACCAGCTCAATAGGAGAAACGGTTAGCTGCTATCCAAAAGACATAGATTATCTAGCAACAAAGAGCTAAGTGGCATGATAGATTCATCAAAAAAAAGAAGTTCCAAAAAGGATATTGGGCTCTCTTATATGACTCAAGATTCAAAGACTTCAAGGGAAAGCTCTGCACCATATGGTTAGGTCTCTATGAGGTAGATGCAGTCTTTGAAAATGGGACTGTAAATTTGGTGACCATTGACAATGCGAGGACACCATTAGTAGAAAGTGGGTATCATCTTCGGTTATATCACAAACCTGCTTCAAGGGATTCATTTGTCAACATTGTCACAAATTTGGATCTTCATATTACAGCAATAGGGGAAATCCCCCCTCTACTGCAAAAATTCTAATTTCTCCAACAAGTGTAACAGTTGAAATTCAACCACTGTTGGTAGTTGTTGCACTTTCAAACCTCTTAAAATAAAAGAACAACAACATAATAAAACAAACTGGCTGTGAAAACCTTTTTTGGGCACAAATAGACAATTTCTGTAGCAGTTGAAAACCACTTTGTGGTGGCTATTACACATTCTGTAACAACATTTTTTATTTCAAAGCATACTTTATGATAATGTTGTTACATGACCTTGTTTTCTCTTTGTGCTTTTGTAATAGTTAATAATACATAATAGTCGTCTTGGCTGTTACACCTGTAACAGCCGATGACATTTATAAATAATTCAAATAAGATATTTATTGTAAAAGACAGCAAGCATCATCGTGGTTCATTGGCTTAGTGGTGCCTGACCTAGGTTCAGAGGTGATTTAGCCAAACAAATCCCGAGACTACCAGACCTTTCGACAATAGTCCACAGTGCGTGGACTGAGGTCTCACCTGAGGTAGTATGGGAGGGTGTTGGAACCAGGTTTCCGCACCCTAGGGATGTCTTGATGAAGTTTCTGGAGGTTCGCGGTCCAAACCGGCTCACTCGTGCTGCTCTATGCAACTCTTTATCCTTCGCACCCTATGCCATTTCCTTCATGCATCTCTGTAAGGGGTGTGAATAAAGTACTACCCTGATTCCTATACTTACTTCACTATTATATTAGTGCTTACTTAAATTGTGTGGGCCCAATATTCTTATTAATCATTCAACATTCAGATAAGTGCGCGTAACCATAAACAATATAAATGCATAAAGATAAACAGAAACACAGATGCACAATATTCTAAATCAAACTTATCTTCATTAGTATTCCTCTTCAAGTACAAACCCAACTCCACCATCACACTCAGCTATAACGGTCCGCACACTCAGCTACAGACTCTACTAGGCCTCTGTGCACTCAGCTGCAAAGCCTCTTCCTACTCCTATGACTTAAGACTCATACTTACAGACTCAGAGTTCTTATCCCCATCAGACTTTCTTGATTCCTCTTTTCTTTTACATCTTAGAGCCTTGCTCTATTTATACAATCCCATGGTCTGCGGACCATGGGTAGGCTGACATTACAATACATTATTTTACAACTCTTAGGGCAGACAACCCTATGACTTGATTATACAATTCGCGCTCTAAGCTCATACTTCGTAGAGTCTTTACATTACATTAACCAAAACTCAGGCTTTAAGCCCCAAAAACATATTGTGGGGGGATCCTCTACCCAACAAGCCCCCAACACAAACATCGTGACTTGCCCTCGAGTCACTCCGTCAGTGCGGCGATCTTTGCACGGAGTCCATCTAGCAGGTCTCGCGTACCCTGGAGGTCCGCGGCACACTGTTCCGCTGTCTGCTATACTTGTTGTATGTATCTCTAAACCTTCGTGAGCAGGGTCATATCCCTATCTAAATGCATAAAGTCTGTGCATTTTTGCCAACTTTCCTTCAATGTTAGCTATAATTGTGAAAGCTTCATCGATCCATGGCTAGATGCGCTCTTTAAGTAGGGCTTCTTTTTGTCGCACGACGTCCACCTGCTCCTTCAGTACCCTTCTCTGTTGCATATTGGCAAGTCGTTGGGTAAGGATGACCATCTGCACGGTCCCCCAGACATTGTCGTACTCCTGCTACAACTCGCGCACCTCTGTCTCGAGGCATTGTAGGTTTGGATCTTCCTGTAGATATGTAAGCATGGTTAGTGCATCATCCAGCATCAAGATACAGTCCTGTAAAGCTTTACAAATTTTCTTTAGCCCTATTTGGATAGCGTGAGTGCACTACTCTTTGACTTCTTGGGGTGTGGAGGGTTGTGCCTTCAACCACAACTCGGCGATCTATAGATTCAGCTCCAACTGAAACTTCGCCATTTCCTCCCTAGCCTCGTGGACTCTGGCTGCCAATCAGTGGACCTGCTCTGATACTCGTAACTCTACTGGCATGACCAACTCCAGGACACTCCTACACGCATCCTCTACCATCTGTTCCAGTCCGCGAGCCTACGCAACGAGCTCATCATGCTGCAGGCTGAGCTGTTCCATGTTGATTTTCTGCTCGTTCAAGACCTGGATCACACGGCCTTCCTTAGCGCAGAGCTCTACTATGACCCCATCCTGTAACTGGTGTAGGGTTTCATGTGGCAAGGTTGTCAAGTTTAAGCACACACCTTTCATGCTACTCATCGCAGCCCAATCCACCTCACTTGTTGTTACGAGTGCACCTTCGAGCAACACGAAAGTGTTATCCATATGGGTGCACAACGTCTGTTCTGCGGTTTTTGCTGCGACATACAGAGCCATTGTACCTATTTGGGGGGGCTATACTTGTATTCCTTGTAGCTATGCTCTGAGAACCCCCAACACAGTGTTCTACTTTAGCATCATTTCCTGGACCACGTCCTTTGTGACATCACGAACTGTTTCGCGGATATCAAACAAATCACCTTCTGTGAGCATGATTTGGTCAACATACATCTTTGTCGCCTTCACCTTCTTCCTGGGAGTTGGTTTCTCAGGCACACGTTACCGCTTGAGTTGAGTCGATGCTGAGCCAAGGTTCGTGCACTCTTCTGTCCTATCCACTTCCTCGGTCTACGGCCCCGTGGACATCTCCTGGCCCTCCTCGGGTTGTTTTGTTGGTGTTGTAATTTGTTCTGTTGTCTACGCTACTGTTGCTACTTCCTCAGCCTTTTTCTGCACTGCCAATGCTGCTTCGTGTCAAGCCCTAACCTCCGCAGCTCCCTTCTCATTATGCCACTTCTCAGCCAACTTTATGACATGATGCTTGGCTTCTTCCTTCTCCTTCTACGCGGCTGCCTTCTCCAATTTAGTCAAGTTTGAGGTGCACCACTTTGGAGGCCAAGTCTCCAACACTGCGAAGATTGCATCATCCGTTGTGATGAATGGAAGCTTCACCCATTTCTGCACTGGATATATACAGGTTATGCATATCTGCCTTGAACTCTACCGAGCTCTGCATGTTGTTATAAACCATGGGAGACAAGCGTGACCTTCGATTGATCCACATCCAAATGCTCACCTCCATGAGCACCCAGAACAATTTCGTTTCGTGAATCCTCTTTGCATCTTTTGTAGCCCAAAGTGAGGCATACCTCGCAACTTCTAGCAGATCCTATTCAATACTGGGGAACTGGTTGTCCTCCAGCAACTCCCCTGCAACCAACAAGATGGATAAGAGAAACCACACATAGTGGAAGGTCTTACCCTGCTCTTGGGCCTCCTTGCAGTTTGTCAGAAAGTCCTCACGGAGGAACTCCACCCAGTTGAACTGGACCCCCTCCGTGCACTGTTCTGCTAGCGCAATCATAAATGTTGGTACTTCATTGGTGCAGCATTTCCTCATCAGCTTACTCGCTAGCAGCTGGGTGGCTACGCACCACCCTTTGTCCTTAATGCTTGTGATTGCATACCCCCGCTTTTTCTTCTCTAGTTTATACTTGGCCTTCATAGCCTCTACGAGGGCCAAGTCACTACTTTTACTCATTATGGCCATGGGGTCGTGTCCTTTGAAGGGTAGCAGATAAATTCTATGAATTAGATCGGCTGTGATGGGAATAGACTCCTCCATCCAGAGATACCCATCATGCACCAAGCACAACAGCTGCCTAATAACGAAAATGGTGATGTGCATGCGGTGGAAGTGGGGTATCCATCACAGATGGAGTAATCTAGCCTTCTCCACACTGCGCAACCATTTTCCTGGCTCCAAAACTATAACGGGTCCCTCTAAATTCTACCTCATTAAACGCTTTGTGGCTAGGTGTGGGAACTTCTCGCTATCCGCAAGGTCCCAATCATTGAACTTCATGGTAGGTGCTCATCCCAAGGGCAGACCTTCAAAAATTATGCCATCAGGGAGGAGCGGGCTCTGGAGCGCACTCTTCATGGTCTCCAGGTCTTTCAATACCTTGGCTTTCCCTTTCCACGGAAGGACGTATGTGGGTAATTTTGCTACGGAAGGTATTGGTGGGACACCCTCCTTCTCTTCTTCCTACTGCTCTATTTCAGTGATGAGGTCCTACAGGTCCTCCTTTTCTTCCTCTGATTTGACATTCACAACCTTGCCCTTCTCCTCCATGGACAATCTACCGAATCGTGGGTTTCTTAGGAATACATGGACCGGTCCCATAGTCTGCTTATCTTTGTTTGGTCGCGGTGTCCATGGCGATTTTGGAACTTCTGGCACAACTACCACATCTCCGGGCTCCTCATGGACCATATGGGCCTTTGCGGTCTCAAAAGCAATATCTTTGGTGAATCGCACTCCTGGTATGGTAGCAGTCATCTTCGCTGGACTGGAGATCTCTCATCGCGCACTCACAGGCTCTAAAATCGCTCGGCACTCAACACTCTGCAACTGCTTAAATCTCAATTGACCAAGTGTTGTTTCGCGGCTAGTTGTTGTGGTTTTATAGCACTTTTCAAATTCAAATGTGACTGTTCCCCCCAAATCCGGGCCATCAATGCTCCTTTGGCGGAAGATTTTCCAAATTATGGTCCATAATTGTTCTCTTAATTTCTCACCACCCACTCCATTTTGCCTTAATTCGACCATCTCATCATGAACAATGACACCAACGATCACTTCACCGCCTATCGACGTGGCAGCGCACCCCTCAGTGTGCAGGGGCGAACCTGGTGTCATCATGATTCTGCGTGCACCTTCATCTTTGTGCATTTCCCTAACAAACTGTTTTATAGCCTAACACTCTCTTTCAATTGTCTGAAGTGGTGAGACTCCTCTACCAACAGTTATTCAAGTGGTTGCACCACCTTTGCAGAGCTTCATTCCACCCCGTGGAAAAGTCTGCGAAAAATCATTCGCTATTCTCACCACGTGCTCTACTAGTTGCAGCCCTCTTTGTTGATTTCTACACTGTGTGAGGTGCGCTCCCAGCCACGTCATCAACCCGACTAATTCTTGGTGGTAACCCTCCCATTCATCATTATGAGTGTGCACATCCAGCTATACTGTTCTAGGTGGTTTATTAAGAATTGCTTCCTTTAGTTCCTTTTCTAACTTTGTGACTTCAATGTCTAGCAACATGCTGTTCATTTGTAGTAGTATTCGGTTTCTTTCAAGTTCACGCAGTCTTTGTTCCCCTCACCAAATAGCTTTTTGAAGTCTTACAAGCTCACTTTCACATAGTTGTGTGGCTTCGTGCACTGTTCCTTTCGTAGGTACTCTGTCACTCAAAGTCTTCTGTTCAAGTTCTTCTAAGAGTACAGTCGGTTCCCCTTCGCACCCTTGGAATTGATTTCGCGGTCATAGTTTTGCACACTATACTATAGGCCCATTGGACCACTAGAACACGTAGGTTCCAGTCTGTACATCACACCCAGTGTACGCTATTCATTACTTCGCACACCCATTTCAACACTTCACCTTGAATAGTTAGCATCGCACCCCGCCTTTTCTACCCTTGCATCTGGTTCCATCTTCCTACCTTGAGCTTGGTGTGCACTGGGGCAAGCTGCAGGTTGAATGTCCACACCCATCGGGAAAGGTGTGATCACAAGTTATCTTGTTCCTTACAGCCGGTTGTTCTTACCTGGGGCTTTCCAAACCGTACACGCATCATTTTTCTACATTCGTGCCAACTCTCAAGACTTTCTTGATGTGTACCCCACCACCTTGCAGGCGTAGTGCACAGTGCCCATTTCAAGGCCTCCAACCACAGTTGTTTAGGTACTGCATTTTCAAATTTTCTTAGAAATTCCTCCACCATGGTCAACCCATCATACCTCGACAGGTCGCACACTTCTGTCGTTACACAGCACAGTGAATTTATCAGTGTATTGCAGTTGAGTTTTGTTACTTCATGCAACCGATTCTACCATCGCTCTATTTCCTCATCTAAATCTGAAGTGCAAGAGATTTCACTTTCCCATGTAATCCTACAATCTACAGTCAGATTCACCTAATCCTAGTCTCGCGTAGTTACCTTATAGATACAATCAAGTTCATCATCATTATCTTCGTCACGCACCAATTCAGTGTATCGTGCTCCTTCAACAGGGTCTAGTGGTATGACAACGCGTAGTGCCTTCTTCTCAAAAATCATATTACGCTTCTTCAAGTTGATGACTCCATTCATATCGGTGGCCCAGTCTATTCCCAACAGCGAGGGATAGGGATTATTGTCATCGACAATCTCTATTACTTAAAAATCCACCTTCCCGCTCGTGCCTACAATATCAACTATCACCCCTTGCAACCTCCCCATGGGCAAGATCTTTTGTTGGTTCACTATTCATAATTGAATATGATACCATTATAATGTAGGCTTGCCCATGCGTTCCCATGTTTGCTTCGGTAATACATTCACGTCCAAACCCAGATCTAGGATTACTAGATTCATTTCATACTCACCAATCTGTGTAGTTAGCCTCATTTCTCTTCCAGTGTGTAATGCATGCTTCCCCAATTTCTAGACTACGCACAGTTCTCCTAATATCGCACACTTGGTAATCAAATCCTGTAGTCCTTTAACTACCTTGTTATCGCGCAGCAATTTCATGCATGTATCCAGAAAGGTAGTGAGCATCGAGGAATCCATTCTTGGCTCTGGTTGATCCTTACTACCTGAAATGGAGGCCTCCGTGAAGATCTTCATAGCTTCCATGAATGTCTCCTTTGCATGTTCTAAGTCAAACTTGGGTTCCTTTGTAGGAGCCTTGCAAACCCACGTATTTTCCTCTGGCTGATTCCCCTTATCCTCTCTCGTGGTCGTACTGCTTCTAAGCATCATGTTCACATTTGGGTCTTCTTCGCGTAGCTCATACCTCATCATTTGGATATTCTAAGTCGGAGGAGGCTAGAATACCCCTTTTTCACGCATCTATGTGATCAACGTAGGAAAACCTATTGTTTCATGATCAAACTGAGCACAATACGAACAGGATATCTTTGTTAGGTTGGTACAATCGTGGGCATAGTTCCCTCGTCCTCTGTAATTATAACAAATTAATTGTCCACAGCCCCTTCTTGGTCCCATTCCTCCTTATCCTTGACCTTGCCCCTAAAATCCAGTGCGCGCCATCCCTGTAGCTGGGTCAAGGGCTCACGTTTCAGTCTACATCCTATAGACAAGGGTCTGATCCATCATTAGCTCGTAACTATTGTAAGTGCACTCATCGTGGCCTACCAACCTACAGAAATTACAAAACAACTACTGGGCTGTCTATGTATACTTCTGCAACAAATGATAATTATCCATCATGTATTTCCCTCCTATCTGACAGATCATGCACCATAAATCGAGTGTCGCGCTTGGGCCAGCCTGTGCCCCCAGTCCCAATGGAATTGGCCCTCCTCCAGTGAAGTAGTTCACAAACACTAGACAGTGATCCTTGTCATGGCCCTATCCTTTGCATTTTATGCACCATACTTCCTCATTCGCCTCTGGTCGCAGTGCCCCATCCTACTTCAAACTTTGCATTTCCGAACATAGATTTTGTAGTTGCGCATGGATTTGTTGAACTCCCAACCCAGGGTCTTGTATCAGGATATCATGTAATCTCATTGCCATTTCCAACGCTTCGGCCTGGGTGGAAAGTTTCTGTTGTGACAACACCATCCTCAAGTGTGGTGTTAGAGATGCTACAAACCATGTGCGATTCTGTCCATCCGTCAATGTCATATTGACTTCGCAAATCATACTCTTTAGCCATTGATCCAGATCCGGGGGAGTCTCGCTTGGGCGCATCACGATTTCTTTAAACCTGATGATTGATTGTGTCTCTGACTTTGGCGTGCTAAATTCTCTGTCCAGCGTGGCCTGGATCTCTACTATCCCTACGTTTGGATGGTCATTAGAGTGCTTGATATACCATGTCAATGCACGATCTTGCGATTCTCTCACCAATGTAGCATTCTGAATATTGTCATCCGTAACACCTTGTGCTTCCCATACTACTCTTACCACAAACCAGAATTGGTACGGATCTTCATTCCCTACTCCTCTGAATACTGGTAGTTTAATCGTGCTTGCCATACTGAACTGTGAAGGTGGTGGAGGTCGATTTGGTGGAGATGGAGGTGAGGGAGGTGAAGCGGGTGGAGGTGGTTACCGCAGAATTCACTGCCTTATCAAAATGACCGTGCTTCTCGGAGAAACCTTCGTAAGCGTGTCATCGCTTTCCTACGAGGGTGAAATCAAGGGATCGTTTTCCATCTCTTCATTTCTTTTGTAGATATTTCTGCTCCGCATTGTTCCAAACATTAATTTATTCGCATAACCCTTTTTTCACAAAATAGCATCTTAATCCAAGTATTCAAAGATCTAATGTACTTATCTCACGGTCCTTTGAGAAAGCATCGTTCTGCCTCGTTGTAGCTCACAGTCATGTCTAATACAAATTTAGTGATAAATCCCCCTATTATCCGGTCAAGCCAATGGTCCAAAGATCACGCAATCTTATCTTTTGACGCTTCTAGTCTGCACACTAATTCCAGAGTCCACACTATTAGTTTGTCGAGCCTACACCTTCCCTGGCTATCGGCTAACTTCGCAAGCCATGCATATAGCTCAGAAGGAAAGGATACAAAGGAAATCTCATCGATTTCCGTATATACGTAGTGCTCCAACCACTTTTCCTCGGATACTTGCAGAGTTCTATTTTCCTATGTCACGAACTCATGAATTTTCTTGTCCAACCACTCTTTGAGTTCCTTCTTTGTTGGGTTCCAGTGGCACGGCATCAGACATCACTTATGCAGATCTCGTTCCTAGCAATAGAATCATTTGTTTGCTTAGTGGGGCTTGACCCAGGTTCAGAGGTCATTTAGCCAAACAAATCCCAAGATTATCGGCCCTTTTGGCAATAGTCCATGGTGCACGGACTAAGGTCTCATCCAAGGTAGTATGGGAGAGTGCTGCAACCAGGTTTCCACACCCTAGGGATGTCTTGATGAAGTTTCTCGACATTCGCGATCTGAACCTGTGAGCTCTCACTACTCCGTGTAGCTATCTATCCTTCACGCCCTATGCCACTGCCTTCACGCAGCTCTATAAGGGGTGTAGATAAAGTACTACCCTGGTTCCTATACTTACTACGCTATTATATTAGTGCTTACTTAAATTGTGTGGGCCCAATATTCTTATTAATCATTCAACATTCAGATAAGTGTGCGTAACCATAAACAGTATAAATGCATAAATATAAACAGAAACACAGATGCACAATATTCTGAATCAAACTTATCTTTATTAGTATTCCTCTTCAAGTACAAACCCAACTCTGCCCTACACACTCAGCTACAGGGGTTCACGCACTTAGTTGCAGACTCTACTAGGCCTCTACGCACTCAACTGCAGAGCCTCTTCCTACTCCTATGACTCAAGACTCAGACTTACAGACTCAGAGTTCTTATCCCCATCAGACTTGCATGATTCCTCTTTTCTTTTACATCTTAGAGCCTTGCTCTATTTATACAATCCCATGGTCTGCGGACCATGGCTAGGACAAAATTACAATACATTATTTTACAACTCTTAGGGCGGACAACGCTATGACTTGATTATACAATTCGTGCTCTGTCGTTGTACTTCACGAAGTCTTTACATTACATTAACCAAAACTCGGGCTTTAAGCCCCAAAAACATGTTGTGGGGGGATCCGTTACCCAACATGGTTCTCATCACCGTAATTACGCATCTCAACACCAAGTATTGTGCCCCATGTCACCCAGGTACATCATACAAAGGCAATATCTTTATCTGTTTTTATTCGGTAATTATGGCAACTTAACATGTTTTCCCTTTTGATGATTGTGGTCGATTGTTACATTTAAGCAAGGGAGGGCAGCAAATCATATTGCGACATGACCTTTGCATGACTTGTAATTATTTAATATAAATCGAAATTAAGGCATAATGATCTGGTAATCATGGCCACTTAATGATAGATCATACAAAAAAAAGGGAAGTTTACCTTCGACTAAGACCTCCCATAACCTAGTATTAATAAGGCAACTTTACTGTGTAGTACAAACCATGATTGTAGCTCTTAATTTAAAACTCTCACCTATGCCACCCTACCATCTACCCCTACTGGAGCATTGTGTCCCCATTCAAAGTGCTTAGAGAAGTGGAAAAGAACAGTTGTAGGCTGTAACAACTAAGTAGTGTGTTGACTGCTCTGGGACTTCTAAAGGAAGGGAAAAGGAAGGAAAACAACATTGAATTTGTGCAACGATGGGTGGAGCAGCGATTTGGCATGGGCCAGGGTTGATAGAGGCTTTGGATAATTGCCCCAAAGCATGCCAAATTTTTAAGGACGCAGGCTGGTTTGAGTTCTTCCAGAGGCTGGAGGGATCATCGGGGGAGTCGCCATGGAATTTGCGAAGAATTTAGAGAGGAACCAGACAGAGGTTAGGGAATTGAAGCTAGAAGTTACAAATGAAGTGATTTCTCGAGTAACAAAATTACCTATGGAAGGAAAGAGGTGTTTTAATAGGAATTCAGTGACCCCTCCTTGAAGTGGGATTTCCTCGAAGAAGAGGCGCAGCCGGTGAAGAAAGGGAGGGGGATTAACAGGTTGTCACTTCCCCAACCATGGGATGATGTCGCCCTTTACAACATGAAGTACATCACCTATGAGGGAAGGGAAAAATTATGTTCTTACCACTTTCCCTTGGTAAACCACCTTCGACATTGACAGTTGATAAACCTTCCCTACTTATTGCTGCGAAACATCAAACATATGGTCACGACCATGAAAGTAGTTGTGCGTCCAGAAATATGCATCACTGACCATGGCCTAATCAAGCTCATTGTGTTGGATTCCCTAAGCCACCAGGGCAGGAGTTTGGAGGATTTCATAAGGAAAAAGGGTAGAACCACATGTAGGAGACAAATTGGGACAGTTAAGGAAGCTCCAACAATGACAAAGGAGCAACCCCAACCTTCGAAAGGAAGGGTTGGTAAGAGGCCAGTCGACAAACCAATTGGTGATAGGTGACAAAAGAAAAGAATAAGGGTTAGTGGGCACCCAGATTCCCCATCCATGTCAAAGAATAATGAAGACATAGAAGAGCAAAAGGACAAGGAGTAGGCTCAGCCAGAGGAACCCTCGTCACCTGGTAAGAGAAAAACTCACTCCTTACTGTTAAAAATTGAAAAAATAGAAAAAGAGAATAGAGAGCTAAGGGAACAACTAGCAGAGGGAAAGGCAGACTCAAGATCCCCGGGGTTAGATACTTTGGCCGAGGCTATAGACAAGGTTGGGCAGGGAGATGTTCCAGGTGTTGTGTGCACGGCCTGTGTCGAGAAGCTAGTGACAACAGGTTTTAGAGTCAGTGCAGAAAACACCATCTCGAGGGAAACACAAACGGAAACTTGGGAGGCTGACACACAAAAGCCCATTGAGGACATTATTGTCACACAAGAACTAGAAACCGAGATGACGTAGTCCATAGAAATTCATTTGATAGCGGATACACAAGAGCCCTTAGCTGACACTGCTATTACACAAGAACCAACAGTGGAGACAGAAGTCAACCAAGGGAAGGAAGATGAAGCTAGAACCCATGAGCCTATGGATGACACTGTTGTTACACAAGAACCAGTAGTGGAGATAGAATCCTACCAAGGGAATAATGATATACAAAAACCTGTGGATGACACTGTTGTTACACAAGAACCAGTAGTGGAGATAGAATCCTACCAAGGGAATAATGATATACAAAAACCTGTGGATGACACTGTTGTTACACAAGAACCAGCAGTGGGAATGGAAACTGATCAGGGAGAAAAGGAAACTATAACACAAAAATCCATTGATGACGTTGATATTACACAATATTTAGTAGTCGAAATGGCGCAGTTTCATCCTCGGGAGGCTGTTACACCCTCAATTGATATTGCATGTGGAATAACATTGGGTCCTAACGAAGGATGGTTTTCTAAAAAGATGTTGTTGTTACCAGAGCCATAGAAATGGAAGTAGCAGGCACTCTCTCTACAAGAGGGGATGATCTCGCTCATGGCACACAAAAGAATGATGGATTCCCTTAGGGAAAAGTGGTTAAAGGAATAATGGGAGAGAGAATGGGAAGCATGGGGGCACAAGGAAGCCATGAAGAAAAAGGATGAATAAATGTATATGTTACAACAACAAGTCTCAAACCTAATAAATGACAAGACAAAGCTCTGGGATCTCACCCCGAACCTGCTAGCATGTAGGTGGCCATCCCCATCATATCTAGTTCTCCTTTGGGAATGATATTATTTATTTCAGTTGAAAGCAATTTTTGAGAATAGGTCTTATTTGGGTTCTTCTACCCAAACTTTTCTTGAGATTTTTCACACTTCTAATTTTGATGAGCAAAGCTTGCTTTGCGAGATATTTTTTCATATCATGTTTGAGTATGTTAGCATAAAAAAGGTAGCAAGTGTCTTCTCCTATATGGGAGATTTGCAGTTGCAAGCCTTTCTTTCGTTTATGAGCAACCTGATTGAAAGGCATCTGGCCATAAAATCAATAGAATTTAATGAAGAAAGGACAACATTATGGGTCAGAGTAGAACCATGGATGGTTTGTGAACTCATGCGTGAGTTTAAGATGTTCTTGAGCACTTCAGATATCATACACCTATAAGAAAAGGATTGTGAGGATTTGCCTCATTTTGTATGCACAGATGAAATTTCGAGTGCTAGCAGGGTTTCTTAAATGCACCGAAGCCTGTAGTGCTGAGTTGCAAGAAGGGGATCCTTTTTGAATACATAAATTTTGTGGTTGTTGTTACATGGGTGCCTGAGTATGCTCATATCGTGCAGACATTGGGGGGTTCTAGATTGGGCTCAGGTTTAAATTTTCTCTGATTTGGTTACTAGTAGAGCAGTATCAGCCAAAATGCCACCTATGTGATTATGAAGAAGAATCTTGGCCACGTTAGTTGATAACCATTCAAGGGTATAGGGCTACCAGTGAAGACACTACTGGCGCTTACAATTTTACAGACTTACATTAGGGGTATAGGAGGAGAATCCGAGATTATGCATGGGGAAATGCAATTGCTTTAGTTGGGGGGAGATGTTGGGTGTGACTTTTTACCTATTTTCTGCACCTTCTTTCCCTAGTTTTGATCCTCTTATCCTCCAAGCCCATGAACTTTACATGATTAATCACCCTTTTTCTCACTTTTACAACCAATTCCACTGTTATGTTATTTTTCTATATTTTACTGAATAATATGATACTTTATTCCTTTTTATGGCTAACTAGGTTGAGCATTGGAGGAGTCTTTTGGAAGTTCTTCTCCTTTTCAGGTGTTTCTCACAGGAACAAGGTTATGAAGTAACATACATTGTTGATCAACTTCAGAGCAGGATAGAGCAGTTTGATGTTACACCCTACATGTTGTTACAGGTTGCTGTTACAGGCTGTTGTTATAGGTTGCTGTTACACTCTGCAGTGATACAAAGGACTATTGTTACACCAAGGGTGTTGTCTCCAGTGATTGTCATTACATCCTGAACTGCCATTCACTCACAGGGTGCTATTTCACCGAAGCTGGTAAGTTGTGGGTACTATTCCACATAACAGTTGTCAGGCATTTATGAGATGTTTATTTTAGAAGTAACAGACCCAAGTGGTTGCAATCCTAACTGAAATATTTGAGAAGTCTCTATATTTAGAAATAGGTTGTAACTAATTTTATTTTTTATCAGCATGAGAATCATGAGATCCTCATGACTAATCTATTCCTAATTTCAGGGATGAAATAATTATAAAAGAAACTCAATTTCCTATGTATAATGACGACATATAGAAAAACATTGTTACTCTACTTCTGTAACTTTGAATTATTTTTAATATTAAATCACTACGGTGATGCTATTACTGCTCTTCATCTGATTCCTTAATTAATTTTGTGTTGTTCATGTGCCTCTGCTAGGGAGGAAGGGCCTTCCTCTTTAGCAGGAACTGTAGTAGTAGATGTAGTGTACATTATTGCTTTGTTTATTGACATATGGTTTTTTGCTATTGTTGTAAAAATTATGAATTACATCCACTTATGTTCCGAATCATATTATGTTGTTACACTGAGTTGATTAAAAGAATGATAGTGACTAGCTGGTGTAGTCGTTAGTTATTGTGTGGTGCACCCTTACTCTGGTAGTTGAGAAGTGTGATTTAAATTTTATGGAGTGTTTTATTTCTACATGAATGATTTAAGTTTTGCAATTTGATTCAGCGATATCTTTTACTGTTCTTTCCATTTTTCGTCCTTGATTGTAGTGTATCAACACAAATAGTGCGAACTCCATTGAAACAACAAGACCTACCCTAGGTTGACAATTAATGTTGCAGTCACAGTCAATTAGGATTGATTAAAACAGCCACTACAGAGTGTATTTTAAATTAATTGGTGATCGTGTTATTTATCTGGTCTTGTATGTGGATGATATGTTGTTTGTTGGAAATGACAAAGAAATTATCTAGGATTTGAAGACCAAATTGTCCTCTAGATAAACGAGATCAGGAAAAGAGGAAGCTCTAGTTAAGCTACAGGGAGTATGTCGAGATAATACTGCAGAGGTTTAATATGCAGGATAGTAAACTGGTGAAGGTTCTTATTCATGTAGGTGTAAAGTTATATGTTGAACAGTGTCCTAAGACACAAGAAGAGGAAGAGGACATGTCTCGTGTTCTATATGTAATGCAGTCGGTAGCCTAATGTATGCGATGGTCTGTACTAGACTAGACATTGCACATGAAGTGGGAGTATTGAGCTGGTTTATGTCAAAACTAGGGAAGGAGAATTGGACAATAGTGAAACGGGTTTCCAAGTATTTGTGTGGCACTGATGATTATGGTTTGTACTACCAAGGAAGACTAGGATTGGAGAGAGTTTTGGACATCCGTGTCTTTTTTGATGTAGACTAGGTTGAATATCTAGATCATAGAAGATCTACAAGTGGGTATGTGTTTAACCTATTTGGAGGTGCAGTCAGTTGCATGAGTAAGAGATAATCTGTATTGGCACTATCAACTGTAGAGGCATAATACATGGCAACCAATCATGCAAGAAAGGAAGCAGTTTGGTTGCAGATATTGTGTTCAAGTATGGGGTTAGTACATCGAGCTATGAGGATAGATTGTGACAACCAAAGTGCAATTCTCTTGGCAAAAAACCCTACTTATCATTCAAAGATAAAGTGCATTGATGTTTAGTATCACTTTGTGAGGGATATGGTAGAAGACAAAAAGGTGCTTCTAATAAAGGTGAGCACTCTGAAGAATACTGTAGATGCATTAACAAAGTTTGTGAGCACTAAGAAGTTCTCTTGGTGTAAAGAAACAATGGGCATTTCGGGGTTGGATCAATGACTAAGCTCTCTTGTGGCCCACTTTGGAAAGGAAACAACAAGTGGGAGAATGTTGGTTTGTGTTATATTCTTTCCACAACTAGACCCAATAGTGAAGCCGAGGGCTTAGAGGGGGGGAGGAGAACCCTCGTCGATACACCAGGCGTAGCAAGTTGGGGGGCGCAACCCCCCTTATCAAGGGGTGCGCGGGGGGGTGGTATCCCCCTTGCATGGGATCTAGGGCAACACCCTAGGAAATTTTCTTTGGACAATATATTAAGTGGGCAGACCTACCTATGTTTTTGTGCATGGATTTCACACATGGTTTTGGGTGCAATGGTTTTCGGTCCATGTTATTTTGTAGATCTGGTCAAGGGAACTACGGTTATGTTCTATTCTAGGGTTAATGGATTGGGGTTTATGGATGCTTTGGAATGTATATATATGTACTGTAACATTCAAAGAAAAAAATGAAAATCAATCTGGTAATCCCAGTTTTGGGATCCAGGGAAAAATCTTTATGTATATTTGTTTTATGTCTTATGATCTCACCATTGTTTTTTGTTTTTTTTAGAATTCGTATGCAAGTAATTTATGTGCGAGGTTAAATCCTACACTTTCAATGCCTGGATGGTAGCAGGATCATTTGATGCATTTAAATATTGTTCATTGTGTTCTCTTTATCCCCAAATAAATTCCATTTTGTGCTAATGAACACCTAAAACATCGACCATAGATTCATTAGATTTCTTCTCATGCAAAAAACTTGACAAAAGTTGAGGGAAAATTGATAAAGAACTTAGCATTCTGCACCCAACACACACCATAAGTGCATGACAGAGCATTGCACCTCTCCCAACAATGTTATTCTACCTAGGTGCAATGCAGATTTCGATACTCGGGAGTGCGTTGGTCCTAGGGTGTATTCTTAGAACCCTAGGACCTTCAAAACCTCAAAAAAATTGCATGAAATAAAAAAAGTGGACCATGAAAAGAAAGAGAATGGTTTTATCTCCTACTTCGAAGTGACGATACTCAGAGTGATCCACTGGATTGGACACAATTAGCTACAGAAGATCAAGGGAAAAAGAGCTCATAGTTGTCACTATTGAAGGTAAATGTGAAATGGTAAAAGTGAATAGGCGTTTTTAGTATTTATGGTTTCTTGCATTATTTTATTCATATTTAATGTGGTGGCCTAGATATGCTTCATTTTTTCTATGAAACTGGTATGTTTAATCATTCTTGTGGTGTTTTGAGCAGGTCAACAATTGTTAACATGTTTTTTATCATGCCTTAAACAACTTATTTTGACTAAGGAGTATACTTTTATCTCTTTTTTGGGCTTTGTAAACTTACAAAAAAGGTACCCCTTGGGGTCCTCTTTCAACTCTTTTCAAATTCTCAAAACATGAAAATATTTTTGAGCACTTGCCTTTTTGAAATTGTTAAAGTAAATGAATGTATGTCTACTCAGTATAATTTTAACCCTTTTCCAAACTAAGATAAACTATCTACAAAAAAGGAAAACCTTAGTTGAACATGGCTAAGAGGTTCTCTTGAGTATTTTTTTTCTACCTTTTCGAACTTGAGAGACTATCTACAAAAAGGGACATCTGGAGTTTTTTTTTCTCCTTTTTTTCAAACTCTCTAAAAATGAAAAACACATCGATTTTTACCTTTGTTGGACTCGTTAAAACATCAAACATCAATGGACTTGTCGAACATGAAAAGACCAAACCACTCCTTCATAGGATTCGTTAAATATAATTGGAGGGATTCATCTGAAGGATGGACTTACGGATTAAGCATATGTTATCCTCCTCAAGCTTGTTAAAAAATAAAGAGGTACTGACCAGTATGGTTGGGGAAATTGAGAAAACAAGATATTCCATTTAATAATGGTAGCGAGTCGCTCTTGAAAATGACACTCTTCCACATCATCTTTGTGGTTGTTGGGTTGGGTAATCTTCTTATAGTTTGGTTATCATATCATTTTCAGAGCCTCCATTTTGATTTTGGGTCGATGTTGCCAACTCCATTTAGTTTCATTGCTATCCTCAAGAGAAGTCATTCAGTTGATATCCATTAAAATACTCTTAAGCCTTCATTCCATATTTTCCTTTCCTGGTCCAATTCCATACCAGAATTGTTATGATCATTCTGTCTCAATCATGATACTCATTTTGTGTCATTGATTGGGGATACATCAAGGCCCTCCTGTGATGGGTCGCTTCCTGTCGGTATCAACTCATTATTCAGGAAGATGACTTAGAAAAAACCCTTTGGTACCTTGGTGCTTGCATACATCAATGGAAAGCTTCCTCTCTCTCGGAAATAGGTTTACATCAATGGCCTTCGACCGAAATATTCTATGTGGTGTTCGACATCAAATCATTTACTCACACACTGTTGATTGTATTGTAGTACCTTGAGATCCATTAACATCATCGATGGTTTCTCTCACATCTATTAATGGATTACATCATCAATCGGTAATCAGATGGTGTCTACCATGTTCGACCTTATCTCATTGATTCACATGATTAGACTCGTACGTTGGTGTTACACAATAATTTGTCACTGACCCTGCATTCCCTAATTTTGAACACTACCAGTCCATGGTACTGACATCTGCCTTATGTCATGTTTCAAATTATGTGTCAAGGTCTTCCTTATCATATCAGGAAGAATATCTCAGTTTACTTCTCCTGGAGCAAACCATTTTTTACTTGTGTTTCTAGGGCATCGTGGGACAACAGTTGTTCCACCCATGAAGATGGCCAAGGTTTCACTAGTCCTAACGAAGTCTTCTCTCTTTCTCTGTGTTGCACCAATGACGAGCTACTTTTGGCAAGTTTTTTAAACAACTCATCGAAGCTTCAAAGTATAACAACTTCATGGGCAGTCCTAGGGTTGGTTGTTGGATCAGATGAGCTCGCATATCTCCTTTGGGATGGTTGTTCCACATTTTGTGCAACCTCTAAAAGAGATAAGATATTTCTCCCATCTTTTATGGAATCTCCTCCTCCTATAAATACTTCCTCCATGACTGAGATCAACTAGCTTCAGAGCCTAAGAATTCGATAGTAAGAGTAGAGAGTTTTTGCTAGAGTGTGGAAGTAGCCTCTCATGTAACTTAGCTTGGGATGGTTTTGAGTGGAGTTAAATTGATTATAAGAGTATTATAGCATTATCCTTTGGGTAGGAGAGAGAGTTGTTCATCTTTTGGGAGACAGTGTATGAGTGAATTCTTGCAGGGACATGCTAACAGGTCCCTTCAAGGAGGCTTACGATGTCAAGGCTTGGTTGTAAGTTCTAATTTGATCTATATTAATACAAATAAACAACATATTTCCTATATTTTATGTATAAATGTGTAATGATAGCTTGAAGCTCCTTAACTATTTAAGTAGATAGTTTTGTCGTACTCTATTATGTTCGTGGTTGTGTTCTGTATGTTGATTTCAGGTACAAGTGATTAGAAGAACGAAAGCTGGAGCAACACAACAGGAACTCCATCGAACAATGGTTTGAAGTAAGCCTTCATGACATCAACTTTATAAGGAAATTTTCTTTGGTATTGTATTTACTGCGACTAGACTCACTATAGGGCTAGAGGGTTTGCCTCTATTCATAGAGGGAACTTGTTTGTGTCACAAGATGGGGACAATACTAGGGAGATCGATTTGCTTTTGTCCCTTGAATTGGGTTTGTTATTGGTTTTTGGTCTCCTTTACATTTGGGATGGATTTTTCATGTTTTGGGTTATTTTGACTACTCTTGGTAGTCTTCCCTCTGTCATGAGTGATAGGTTTGGCCTTCCCTCTGCTAGTTTTTGAAATTTTTCCTTCCCTAATTCCAGACATGTCTGGTCCGTGGTATTGACATCTACCTTGTGTCATGTTGCAAATTATTTATCAAGGTCTTCCTTATCATCTTAGGAAGAATATCTTAGTTTACTTCTCCTAGAGAAGACCCTTTTTTACTTGTTTTTGGGTTGTCGCAGGACAGCAGTTGTTCCACCTGCGAAGATGGCCAAGATTGCACTAGCCCTAGAAAAATCTTCACTCTTTCTCTATGTTGCACCAGCGACAAGATACTTTTGGCAAGTTTTTTAAAAAACTCGTCGAAACTTCGAAGTATAACAGCTTCATGGGCAGTCCTAGGGTTGGTTGTTGGATCAGATGAGCTCACATCTCTCCTTTGAGATGGTTGTCCCAACTTTTATGCAACCTTTCAAAGAGATAAGTTCTTTCTCCCATATTTTATGGAAGCTCCTCCTCCTATAAATACTTTCTCCATGACTAAGATCAACTAGCTTCAAAGTCCATGAATTAGATAGTAAGAGTAGAGAGTTTTTGCTAGAGTGTGGAAGTAGCCTCTCATGTAACTTAGGTTGGGATTGTTTTGAGTGGAGTTAACTTGATTATAAGAGTATTCTAGCATTATCCTTTGGGTAGGAGAGAGAGAGATTTGTTCATCTTTTGGGAGACAATATACGAGTGAATACTTGTGGGGACATGCTGACAGGACCCTTCAAGGAGGCTTATGACGTCAAGGCTTGGTTGTAAGTTCTACTTTGATTTATATTAATACAAATCAACATCTTATTTCTTATATCATATGTCTAGATGCGTAATGATAGCTTGAAGTTCCTTGACTCTTTAAGTAGATAGTTTTTGTCGTACTCTATTATGTTCATGGTTGTGTTCTGTATGTTGATTTTAGGTACAAGTGATTAGAAGAATAAAAGCTGAAGCAACACAACAGGAACTCCATCGAATGACGGTTTGAAGGTAAGCCTTCATGACATCAACTTTCTAAATAAATTTTCTTTGGTATTGTATTTGTTGTGACTAGACCCACTCTAGGGCTAGAGGGGTTGCCTCTATCCGCAAAAGGAACTTGCTTATGTCACAAGTTCATTAAAAAATGAAACAAGGGTCATGAGGATAGTTTTTTTATTGTGTCAACCTCATTAAAAAATGAAACAGCTCCCTTTTCCAAATCAAGTCTTTGATTAAGATCTCATAAAATCACAGTCGAGTCTTTCCAAGATCTCGCATGTGAACCTTCATTCCATTCACCTAGTTGACTAAAATGAAGCTTGGGGGGCATGTACCTTGATTAAGTCATTATGCTGGGGGCATGCAAACTTATAGAAAGCTCAATTTTTTTTGTTTCATGCTTGTGTAAATATGAAACCGAATCCAAGAAGAGTTCTCCATGGTTCAAGCTTGTGTAAAAATGAACCAACACCTGATTTACATCTTGTGATTGCCATTGTTGTCAGCTAATTTCTACTATATGAGCCTTGGTTGTTTCATTCCATCGTCACCATCTCTTTGGCCGATCATATGCTTTCACTCGGTTGTTTTTCCTTTCCTGAGGGACCAAAGCGATGAGTGGTTTTATTAGCCAGCCTCTTAACCATTATGTGTTTTGAGTAGTTCCTCCATTTCTGGAACCAATTGCTACCCTTTATACCACTCATTCCTCTAGGGAGAGTCACCTTTAAGCTCTTTTCTGACTTGTAAAAACTAAAAATCTTGTTGAGTATTTTTCCCTTTTTGACTCGTTAAAGAGAATAAAAATGAGAGGTCTGCTTTCAACTCTTTTCCGACCCTTTAAAACCAAAAATATCGCCCAACTCTTGTCACTTTCAACTCGTTAAAGGTTGCGAAGCATCATCTACCCTGTACATCGACTGGGATATATTACGTACGAAAAAGGTCTACGTTGATATCTCATGGTCAATAGGTTCCCTTGGGTATTGTTTTCTACCTTCTCAGATTCAAGGGACAAATTTATGAAAAGGGGCCTTTGGAGTTTTATTTTCTATGTCTTTTTCAAACTCTCTAAATATGAAAAAGACTCTAAGTTTTACCTATGTCAAACTCGTTAAACCCTAGCGACATTGGACTTGTCATTATGACGAGACCGAGATTCTACTTCCTAGGGCTCATTAAACACTAACTAGGTAATATTTGTCTGAAGGATAAACTTATATTACAAGCATATGCTATCCCCTTCAAGATTGTGTTTCAAAAATAATTGGGGTACTCGCCAGCAATGGTGGGGGGGAATTTGGAATTCATCTGTTGGTTGTATTAATTATGATAACTTGTCGCTCTTGAACATCAACACTCTTTCTGCTTCGTGTCGGGATGGGATATCCTCACTTTATCGTTGGCTTTTCGAGTTTTGGGTCATCTATTTTTCCTCATTACATTTGGTCCCTGTTGCATCGTTACGACCTTTGATCCCTTGGCACCAAAATGTTGCCACACTCTAGAGTCATGTCACCGATATGTTCAAGAGCTTAATCCTTCTACAGTTTGTGCCCTTACGCATCTTCTTCTGAATCTCTGTTTCATCCACATTCATCTTGTTCCTTTGTCTCGTGTCGATGATGTGGGAAATATTATGGCCGTCCTTCGACTGATCACTTCTCGTCGACCTCAACTCATTATCTGGGAAGTTGATCTAGAGACTTCTTTCTGGAACCTTGGAGCTTGCATGTTTTAATAGAAAGTTCTTCACATTCGACAACAGGCTCATTGGCTTTCAATCGAGTGATTTCATGGGTGTTCGACCTCAAATCATTCTTCACACTTTGTGGATTGTACTGGCTTGTACCTTGAGAACCATTAACATTACTCGTGGTCTCTCTCATGCTTGTTAATGGTTTTCATCATTGACCAATAATCAAGTGATTTTCTAGTATGTTTAACTTCAGTGCATCTATTCACATATTAGAGTTTGTACCATTGATCAGGTTTGGATTCAAGACCCTGGGTTCAGATTACACGAGCCTAGGTTGCGTAGATTGGTTCATGATTGTACACATGACTCTTTTGATTGGATGGATGTGAACGTACCTAAGTCTTTCATATGGTCCTTTTGATTGGATGGTTGTGTCCATAACACAGATCATTTATCTTATTTTATGGATGGTTGTGCCCATGCCTTATGCACATATATGTCCTTTCACTATGTACTCATGTATCGAAGATATCAGTTGTACTTGCATTGCAGGTTCTCTGCGATGGTGTTTTGTTTCAGTTATGGATTCATAAAGCATTTCACCCCTCCCACTCTCTCAACCTTCATGCTTTAGAGGGTATTTGTTACACAGTAATTTGTCACCGACCTTGCATTCCCTAATTTCAGACATTGTCGGTCCGTGGTATTGACATCTGCCTTGTTTCATGTTGCAAATTATGTGTCAAGGTCTTCCTTATCATCTCAAGAAGAATATCTCAGTTTACTTCTCCTGGAGTGGGCCCTTTTTTAATTGTGTTTCTGGGTCATTGTGAGACAACAGTTGTTCCACCTGCAAAGATGGCCAAGATTGCACTAGCCCTGTATCTTTGTTACACCAGCGATGAGAAACTTTTGGTAAGTTTTGTAAACAACTCGTCGAAGCTTCGAAGTATAACAACTTCATGGGTGGTCCTAGGGTTGGTTGTTGGATCAGATGAGCTCGCATCTCTCCTTTGGGATGGTTGTTCCACCTTTTTTGCAACCTCTCAAAGAGATAAGCTCTTTCTCCCATCTTTTATGGAAGCTTATCCTCCTATAAATACTTCCCCCATGGCTAAGATCAGCTAGCTTCTGTCTAATAATTTGATAGTAAGAGTAGCGAGTTTTTGCTAGAGTGTGGAAGTAGCCTCTCATGTAACTTAGCTTGGGATGGTTTTGAGTGGAGTTAACTTAATTATAAGAGTTTTATAGTATTAGCCTTTGGGTAGGAGAGAGAGATTTGTTCATCTTTTGGGAATGCTTGCAGGGACATGCTGACAAGACCCTTCAAGGAGTCTTACGACATCAAGGCTTGGTTGTAAATTCTACTTTGATTTATATTAATACAAATCAACAACTTATTTCCTATATTGTATGTCTAAATGCGTAATGATGCTTGAATCTCCTTGACTCTTTAAGTAGATAGTTCTTTTCATACTCAATTATGTTTGTGGTTGTGTTCTGTATGTTGATTTTAGGTACAAGTGATTAGAAGAATGATATTTGGAGCAACACAACAAAAAATCCATCAAATAATGGTTTGAAGGTAAGCCTTCATGACATCAAATTTCTAAGGAAATTTTCTTTGTTATTGTATTTGTTGTGACTAGACCCACTCTAGGGCTAGATGGGTTGCCTCTATCCACAGAAGGAACTTGCCTATGTCACAGTTTGTTGGTCGTGTGAACGATATAGAAGACTCCAGATCTAGTTCCATCCATCCGGGCTGTGATTTCAAGAGTTATACATAGATCACGATATATGATGGCCATGATCATACAAACAATCATCTAGTTATGGTTCCACCAGTTGTCATATGTGGACGTGTCTTTTGATCATTGTACATGTTATGTTAGCTTATGTACTAAGTATGGGTATGCCTCCCTCAGCAACAAAGATGTCATGATGAAAATGTATTGTAACAGATGAAGCTCGCCAATTGTTCTTGATCCTGACTTGTCACAAGGTCAAGCACTTCAGTCATCAATCATCATTTATGAATTTTTTCTTTAGGGGTACTATATTATAGGCCATTTTTTCATATATGATAAATCAACATCCTATTCCCCCTTGTCATCATCTTGCATAAAAACCTAAGCACATCTCTTTCATTCCCTAGATTTTCTGCCCTAAACTACATCATCTAAGCCAGTTTTAGACCATTGCACCCTAACCTCTTGTTGGACAACATTCACCTACAAGTTGCTCCAATGTGGCCTCCATTGATCACCTACCAGTTGCTCCCCTTTGCACCTACGTTAGTTGTAGAAATTCTAGAAAAAAAGAGAAATTACGGAAGCCTCCTCTTCCAAAAGCTTCCAGAATTTGTTACAACCATTTTCCTCGTATAAAACATTTGTATCCTATCTTATCCTACTTTAGAGTTTCCATCCCTTATCGTTTGATCCCATCCTCCCATCAAAGCTGGATATAAAACCTTAGATTGGTAACTTGATAAGAACTCCCAACTTACCCCTCTCCTCTATATATTTACAACCTTCCATATGCAAGAGGTTGGATTTTGGAGAGTGATTCTACCCTTATGTTGTTGTGGTGAGATGTTTCATTTCATGCATTTAGGGTGATTGGAGGTGCACATTGTGACAAGGAAAGGACAAGTCAGCCTAGAGGAGCTCTTTTACAAGATCAACACCTATTTATGGTTGTAAACTCCTTCCATTTATATTCATGCAAAAAATTATTTGTTTTCCTATATGTGATGTTGTTATTTCTTATATTTCAATACCATGTTGATCTCTTTAATGGAGTATTTAGATGATACTACATAGATCTCATAGTTTCTTGGCTTGTGTTATTTGACTATGCAGGTTCTAAATTTGGTAATCAAAGCTGGAATTGGAGAATTCAAGCTAAAGAAGGAGTGAATGCCGTGACAGATTCCAGGTAGGTTTCATTCTTTCATATATTTAATTTAAGGAAAGCATTTTGTTCCTTGTCTCTCTTTTGTTTTAGGTTAGCCACCAAACCTAGGGGAGATAATTTTGTTTGCAATCATAAATTCCGTAACAGACATATAGAATTTTGGTGCCTTTTTCTCCCTCAAAGATGCTTTTTCCTACCCCACGTGACGCTGATACTCAAATGACAATATATCTACCCAATTGAATACCCTTCCATGGGTTACCACTGTATTGGGCATATATATTGAGTTTTCTTCAAACACCTCAGTGTTCTTGCACCCATGCAACCAACAACACATGGTTATTAGATACTAATATACATCTCTCAGGATCTTAGTTGGATAAATTGCAGATGAGCGATGGTGAAACTTAGCAGGCTCTCGAAACAAATATTTGATAATGTCACTTGTTTCAATGTCAACTCATCTGGTATAGAAGTGATTATTTTCATATTCGATGGGACTAAGCATATTGTAGTACATCTGCATGTCTTCTCCATAATAAGTGGCAAGTTGACTGCCACTCGCACTATGAAGCACAAGATAAGTGTCATCCATGTGTGTAATGATCCACTCAATCAATTCTACACAAGGGATGATGTGGAATCTACATGTGATCTTGTGCATCCTTGAAATTTTAATGTTGATGTACACTTCTAGGAACTCCATGTTCTCAGTAAAACATTTTATCATGAATTTGTTGTATATCTTGCTCCATGTAACCTTTGTAGTCTTATCAATAAAGAACAATGTATCTACAAATATTCGAATGGTTGGATTGGTAACTTCAACATGTTAATTAGTGCTTGCATCTGAGACTTCTTTGGAGGCCACTTTAAATGGAGGCATGGCTCCAATGATGAAAAGGTGAGAATACTTGTAGCTTGAACACTTGTTTGTGGCAGCACACTCATAATGAAAAGATTAACTTAAACCAACCTAACTATGTAGAAATACTTGTAAATCATGTATAAAGAGACATCAAAGGTAGATGATCATGAAAATTTATAAAAAACAACACAAAATCAATTGCATGCATAAGAAAATAGGCATTCAAACAAGGATGGAACACTTTCAAAGCACAAAGGAAGATCAAGGGTCATTCAAGGCTTTCCAGTGTGCTCATGCACTCAAGCAAGTGAAGAAAAACATGTAGGGTGAATTGACACACTAAGAAGGGTAAAAGAGGTGAGTTTTTGGGCCTTCATGCCTTCAAAGTGTGCTCATGTTCTCAAGGGGATAGAGAGGGCACACTGGAAAACTTTTAAGGGACAAAGAAACATGTTAACAAGCCTTAAATCTTTCACAATGCACTCATGCACTCGAAGACAAGGAGGGCACAGTGGCTCATGCTAAAGGGAAGTTCTTTGAGTATTCATGATGCACTCATGTGCTTAAGGGAGGGTGTAGTTCTTCGTGGTGAAGAAGTGTGCTCATGAGGAAAACTTGGCTATTTTGGGCACAATTTTCAAGGTTAATTGAGATTCAAGTTCCAAAGCTACTCTCTACCAGCTGGAAGCTCATAAACAAGTTTAATAGAAAAATTACATAATAAGAATGAGGAGAAGAAGGATTTGCAAGATTATATAGATGTTTTCTTGTTCATGGTGGAACATGAGGGGTTGAATAATGTGAAGAGTTTCTACAAGCAACATCAAATTAACACTTGCAAAATGAAGATTGAACAAAAATGCTAGCAATAGAATTGGAAAACAAAGAAATGATAGCAAGAAAAGCAAGAATGATAGTGAAATAATGAAAGGTAATGAAACTATTGGACATGCAAGACTTACTTGTAACGTTGTTTGATGAATATTTTCTTGATCCACAATAGTGGGCTCAAATCAGATGAGAATGATTATGAAAATGAATGATTAACTAGGTTGATTTAAACGAGTTTACATGTAAAATATGATCGCCACTTATTGTTAAGTGGAAGGATTAGTTAAAGGAATTTAAGTGGGCTCCTACTTTCTAGGAGTGTGCCCACATGCAACAAGATGCTCATGCATGCAACCAAGAACAGCGCATGCATGTCTTTAGCATGAAGGAGTGCGCTTAGGTAGGGCACACTTGCTCAACATGAATGATTGCGCTCAAGGAGGGCACATTTCTTCAACCTGAAAGGGTGCGCTCAATTCAAGCACGTCTTCACAAACTGGGAGTACATTTTTTCCTTTAAAGGGGATTTTCTTGCTTTTGTTTTCCTTTTTTTTATGATTTTGAGTGTTTTTCTAGTGTATGCATTGTGAAAAGACGGGTTTCTAATTCAATATAAGTCATGAGTTCACCTAACTATGGACTAGATCACTTAAGCACTTCTAATGGCTAGGTGATGACACTTAAGAAAAATTGACTTAGGAGGATGCGACACTAGGATAAAATACACAAATAACAAATCAAACAACATGATGCTGCTGGGGGCTTGAAACGACAGTTCATGTAGGATTCAAAATTGAGTTAGGCAAATATTTTGGAGGGTCATTGTCGCAGCGACAAAGGGCTATTACAAGAGGTAAGGCATGTTCCAGATATAAAGAAAAATATAATTTCAACAAGGAAATTGGGATGTGAAGGTTGTATAACTACTTTTATTGACAACACCTGAAAGGTCACTATAGGAGCCCTGGTAATTAAAAAGGGAGAAAAGATTGGTACATTGTATTTATGCAATGGTATTTCTAATTATGTTAATGCTTTAACCTCAATAGGAGAAGATATGGAACTATGGAATCATAGGATCAGGCTGTTGCGGGATTTTATCCCCTAAGGCTCTTAGGTGGAACCCTAGCAGACTGAAAGTTGTCTAAATCAAGAAACATGCACACACACGGCCATTATGCTAGAAAAAGCTATTTCTAAGGTGAGAAGGACGTACCTCAGGTCCTACGTTTGGGTAGTTCCTCAAGGGTGAAAACCCTTCTTCACGTCCCTTCTGCTCCTTTGCCCTGCTAAAACAACAATTCTAAGGAATGCAGCAGTATATGGACAAAGATTCACATGAAAATCATCTTTATGTTATACAAGAAAGGAGTTAGTTATAAACTTTTAGACATCCATTCATACATGAAATTCAAACATGAACATCATTAACACAAAGAAAGAAGCATGTCGGGAACAAGACATGTTTCTTTATTAGACAAATAGAATAGTACAAAAAAGAGCAATATCACCTGAACCACTTCTGCA
>APFE031570588.1:0-16881 GCA_000404065.3 Pinus taeda
TTTGTAAGAAGTGTTTTTAGTAAGGGTAATCTAAAAATTAAAAATAAAATAAATTGTCTTTTTATTAATTTTTACTAAGGAGTTAAGGTAAATTTGATTTGTTCAAGTTATATATGGTTTTTAAGCTCTAAATTTATGCGAAACCATGGTATTGACTATTGGTAAACATTTTGACTGGAGATGAAAACTCACGTGTTTGGTCATGGTATTATTCTCTAATATTATTTATTTAAGATAGTAAAATTCAAATAAATTTTCTCTACATCAAAAAAAATTGGTTGTCAAATTTGAAATTTGAATATTTTTGTGTAATAATCATATGTAGCCAAATAAGATTCAAAGAACTACTCTGTCAAGCTACTCTGTCACATGGATTATGAACTTCACTTGTAAATATTAGTAAAAGTAAGTCTTCCCTACACAACATTAATAGAAATGACTATTAATTAGATAACTCAGTTACTTATATAGTTGACTAATTAAATCATGTTATTTATTCAACTATATATGTAACTATATATGAGTATTTTCTTAAATAAAAATAAAATGAAAATATGTTAAACTATAATGTAGCTACTTTTAATTTATTATAAAATTTGATTATAAAATAAATATATTTTTTTATCTAATAATGGGGTGAATGGGTTTAAAGCTAATGTTTAATAATTAATCAGATAATTATTTTATAGTCTATAACTATTTTAGTTATGTTTAGTTATAAAATATTATATATTTATATAACAGCCAAATAAAACCAAGTAAGGTAATTATTTTATAATATATATATATAATAAGCAAAGGGGAAACAACAACTCATAAGAGGAAAAAACCAAAGAAGAAATAACAAAAAGAGAGAAACAGTGGGGCTGAGATAAAAGGAAAGCAGAGGTATCCAACCACTACTAATCTTCCATCCATCTTCCCTCTTAATGTTACTCGACCTCCTTTCAATTTTTATAGCCGATCTAAACTCCTCCGGATGAAAATGCACATTTTTAACAATTGCCCGGGCAAGTTTCAGATTTGCTCGTGGCTACGCCGATGTTCTCAAATTCAACACCACCTTCCTCCTCCCGTAATAGTGAGAGCGTTATGCAGAAAGTTCTTGTAACGAAACTTCATCGCGAAGAAAGGTGTTTAGAAGTCAATATTTTAGTAAGTAGTTGAGATATTTTCAGAAAGCTACCCCAATATATTTTCTTTTAACTATTATCTACGCCGAGATATGCGATTTTCTATTTAAATTTAACAATTGTTTTAATTTTTTCAATTTTCTTTTAACTATTATCCACGCCGAAATATGCAATTATGGCCATATTTATATATAGATAAACTAATGTGTTTTCTAATTTAAAAAACACAAAGAAGATTTAACAATTGTTTTAATTTTTTCAACTCTTACATTTTCTTTTAAATATACGATCTTATATCGAAATTTTATATGGATAAATTAATGTGTTTTCTAATTAAAAAAACTAAAAAGATTTAAAATTTGTTTTAATTTTTTCAACTCTCTTATTATATGTTACAATAGTTTTTCAAAATTTGAGCTACTTAAAGGAAAGCCTAGTCTATCACAGAATTTTTCAACTCTCTTATTATATGTTTCAATAGTCTTTCACAATTTGAGCTACTTACAAGATAACCTAGCCTCTCAAAGACTTGTGACCCCCATTCCATAGAACTAGATGCATCTTCATATCGTAGGAAGTTACTTATAAGAAAGCCTAGCCTATGGCCACCATTTCATAGAACTGGATGTATTTTCATATCCCAGAAAGCTACTTACAAGAAAGCCTAGCCTATCAGAAACTTGTGACGACCACCCTTTCATAGAACTAGATATATTTTCATATCCTAGAAAATGTATCATCCAAATAAATCAAATCATAACACTTTAATTAAGAAGAAGGAAAATACTATGATAGATGGGGCAAACCAGTGAAATATGATTTTAAATATTGGATGTTTTTTTAAACATAGCATTTTCTGATTACATAATTTGATTCTTATACATCAAGATTTATAAATACATTATAAAAATAAAAATAAGTTTGGTTAATTAAGAAATATTCAATTTTTGATATCTATTGTTGTAATTCAATTTTTAGAGAAAGATAGAATATGTATTAAGATATGTAATATAATGAAATATCTTAGCCATATAAATTAAATGGCTAGTAAATTTAGATAGACATCAATCTATAATAATTACATAGAAAGCAAAAACCAAGAGCATCTCGTGAGTTGGGTTTAGAATCTGGAAGCTTTGTCGTTTACGGGCAGCAGCAGCTATTTATCTATGAGCGCTGGGCCACTATCCCACAAATACACACTGCTGCTCCATTTGTTATTGTACCTTCTCCCATTACTGTTCGATGGGTTCCGGGCTTTTATTTGCAGTCATGGCCGTCGTCGCCATCGTCTCCCTGCAGGCTACTGTGGGTGAAAGAGAGATGAATACGGTGTTTTACTTCCACAATAATTTGGAACCCTAGTAGTTTTCAGCGAAGTCATAACCAAAGGACCAAACTCCGCCTCTGACCAGATTGTTGGCCAAGGTCAAGGGATGTACGTGAATACAAATCTGGTTACTGGACTTGATTTCTTCACGGTTTTCACGGTCATCTTTCAGAATTCGGAGTACAAAGGCAGCACTTTGGAGTTCCAGGGAACCGACAGGTTCGGTCAACAGGAGTGTGAGTTTGCTGTGGTTGGAGGGACGGGCAAGTTCAGATTTGCTCGTGGCTACGCCGTTGTTAGCACGGAATCCGTTTCCGGGTTCAATGCTGTTGTCAAATTCAACACCACCTTTCTCCTCCCGAAATAGTCAAAGCATTATGCAAAAAGTCCTTGTAACTATATTTTCAAATAGTTACAAGTCACGAATAAAGGTGTTTAGAAGTTAATATATTTTCAAAAAATTACCACTAGATCTCTAAAAGGTTGTATTATAGATAATTTCTTTTCTTTGTAGTTGTCTATAATGAGATTTTTTGAAAGTTTTTCCGGTGGGTTTTTCCGGTCAAAATCCGGCAGCAATTTATTGGAAGCGCAAGTTTGATAGCTAGTTTCTGCACAATCAAAGCGTCCTAGGAGTTTTTCAAGGTGCTGAATCCAAATATGCAATTAAAAACCATTTTCTTTTAACTATTATCTATCCGAAATATGCGATTTTATACTTAAATTTTATATGTGCAGTCTTCACATATATCTAAATAAATTAAAGTGTTTTCTAATTAAAAAACACAAAGAAAATTTCACAATTTTTTTTAATTTTTTCGACTCTTGTATTTTCTTTTAACTATTATCTACGCGGAGATATGCGACTTTATATTTAAATTTTATATGTGCAATATTTTTATATATAGATAAATTAACGTGTTTTCTAATTAAGAAAGCAGAAAGAAGATTTAACAATTGTTTTAATTTTTTCAACTCGTATATTTTCCCTTAACTATTATCTCCGCCAGAAATATGCCATTTTATATTTGAATTTTATATGTGCAATATTCATAAATTAATGTGTTTTCTAATTAAAAAACAAAAAGAAGATTTAACAATTGTTTTAATTTTTTGAACTCTTATATTTTTTGAACTCTTATATTTTCTTTTAACTATTATCTACCCCGACATATGCGATTTTATATTTAAATTTCGTATGCATAAATTAATGTGTTTTTTAATTAAAAAACATAAAGAAGATTTAACAATTGTTTTAATTTTTTCAACTGTCTTATTATATGTTGCAATAGTCTTTCACAATTTGATGTACTTAAGAAAAATTTAGCTTATTAAAGACTTTTTCAACTCTGTTATTATATGTTTCAATAGTCTTTCACAATTTGAGCTACTTATAGGAAAATCTAGCCTCTCAAAGACTTGTGACCCCATTCTATAGAACTAGATGTATCTTCATATCATAGGAAGTTACTTATAAGAAAGCCTAGCCTATGGCCACCATTTCATAGAACTGGATGTATTTTCATATCCTAGAAATCTACTTACAAGAAAGCCTAGCCTATCAGAAACTTGTGATGACCACCCTTTCATAGAACTAGATATATTTTCATATCCTAGAAAATGTATCGTCTAAATAAATCAAATCATAAGACTTTAATTAAGAAAAAGGAAAATACTATGACAGATGGGGCAAAACAGTCAAATATGATTTTAAATATTGGATGTGTTTCTAAACATAGCTTATTCTGATTACATAATTTGATTCTTATACCTCAAGATATTATAAATACATTATAAAATTAAAAATAAGTTTTGTTAATTAAAAGATATTCAATTTTTTATATCCATTCTTTTAATTCAATTTTTAGAGAAAGATGGAATATGTATTAAGATATGTAATATAATGAAATATTTTAGCCATATAAATTAAATGGCTAGTAAATTTAGATAGACATCAATCTATAACAACTACTAAAACACTTATTTCATGATACATTTTGCATTGCTAAAATACAATAAAAAAATCCTAAAAACCAACTAAATTATAACTTTATCTTAAAGTACTATTAGTACCATCATCCATGTGGCTTTTTATAGACAATGATCGGATGCTCTTGATGTGAAGTCATTGTTTGCTTGAACATGATGAAAATGTAGTCGTGCTAAACTTATATATATATATATATTCATCATCATTAATTATAAAAGGAATTCATATAAAACTTAAGCCTCTTTACATTTAAAAAATATAGACAAGTTTCTTAATTATGGAGATTTACCCCAATTTACCATAAAGACTCTTAATCTATAATTAATATTTATTACAATACCATGCGTTGTTAATACCACATGTCCAAAAACTATAACTCATTTTATATGAAATTTATTCATATCACATTTTTCTAATTATTAATAATTAATTAAAAAAAAAAAAACATAATATTTTGAAATCAATCTCAGTTCAAACTTTATTTTCTATATACTTTTAAACATATTTTTAAACTTTATTATAATAAATATACATACTATAATTTAACAAATGATTTCAATACACCTTGTTACACCAATGATTTCAATACACCTTCTTACACTTATTTACTTTTACTTTGTGAAACAAAAAATTCCCAATCAATGATCTCAAAAACTACTAAATCACTACAACCAAAAACATACATGCTTTTAATACAACTACCTAAAATGTTAAAAACTAAAAGTAAATCACACATGATTTTAATTTTTCAAAAATTAATTCCTTTCCCTTAACCATGCTAGAATTTTTCACAATGCATTTTTCTAAAATTAAATCCTTTCACTCTACAATGTTAAAATTTTGCACAATGCTTCTGAGAATATTGATTTTGCTATAGATATGTGAAGGAGAAAAGTATTTATAATTAAGATTATATTTTCAAAATCTTTTGATATATAAATATTATTAAATTTATCTTAATATTATTAAATTTGTTTTAATAACTTGTTAATATTGATTAAAAGAGTATTTCATGTTTTTGGAAAAGTATAAAAATATTGAAGAAAATATCAATATACAGTTCTAAATAATTTGGATTACAATAAAATAAGTTTACTTACCATATAAAAATACATATAGAATATATTAGCACACTTATATAAATTAAATAGCTGAGTGATCTTATCAATTCATAATAATCCTCAAAACATTTATTTAAATCAAATTTCTCAAGCGGTTAAATGATGATGATGATGATGATGGTGGTGGTGGTGGTGGTGGTGGTGGCTAACGTCCACTGACACCAAACTTGGTCTATTGGATGTAAAGAAACAAATTATTTAGTTTGATTTGAGATTTTATTCCTATGCTCAAAAACCTTGGAGAGAAACTTCCCGAGCTCACGGTAATTTTGACATCGTAAAGGCTAGGAAGGTCAGTATTGCAACAAAGATTATGAAATTGATATTTAATGTGGTTGTACGTGGGGCACTCTAAGAGGAAGTGGTTTTCATCCTCGATGTTCCTATTCTCAGAGAAATGGCAGATCCTTTCCATCCATGGTGTTTAGGAACTGCCCAACGACCTGTTTCACTATGGAGCTCATGAGACTTCATTCTAATATTCACTATATTAATTTTATTCTTTGAGTTGGCTAAAACAAAGAGATACTTTTGATCTTCTAGGGTGGGGTTGATGACTTTCTTATAATAACTTAATTTTATTTTTGCTGCTAAATCTTTTTCACACCACATTTTTTCTTTGAACTTAGAAGTAACAATATTTTTAATGTTATTAATGTTTTGCAATGCATCATTCTCGTTGATCTCCCAATAGTTTAACCAGTCCCTCGTGTCCTTATACCACCCCCGCTTGAGCCGTAGGTGGTTTTGGCTGGAATTTAAAGCTAGCTTAGGAAGTCTATGATCTCCTATATTATTGAGTTTGTGCCTATACACCAGAAGCCTAGTCATAGCTAGGCTCTCGATATGGGAAATACCTACCTCTATAAGGAGAATAGGATAGGGTGTATTTCTTTTAATTTTCAGTTTATACGTTATAAAATTCTTCTGGATTTGCTCAATCTTCATCTAAGATTCTCCAGAGATGTTGCAACCCCAGACCTCACATCCATATAAGATAACATGAGTGACTAAAGTTTCACGAGGAACTTCTTTTTATCCCACATTATGAGTTTTGTTGTTTTACAATTATTTTCAAAACCAAAGTAAACTTTCCACCCCCCATTAATCCTTTTCTCAATGCTATAGCACTAGTTGAGCTTGTGATGAAAATCAATTCCTAGGTACTTGTAAGAATACACTTCCTTCAAGTTATTATTGTCATACATAAAATTATCGTAAGTGTCCTTCTTGGATTTGATAATCATAATTTTTGTTTTGTTAGTGTTAACAGTCATACCCATGGTAGAGTAGAAATCCTTAAGAAGCCTAAGTTGCTTATCAAGATTAGATGGGCACCTTGCAAGAAGAACAATATCGTTAGCATAGAGAAGAAGGATGATGACTATCCCAGCTAAGATCATGCCAGCACATCCTGCTTCCTCTAAATAACCTTCAAGCTTGTCGATGTAAATGCCAAATAGTATAGGGGAGAGGGGGCAACCTTTTTTAAGTCTGATATTACATTTGATATCTTTTGACCACCCCTCATTGCTTTTTAGCTTGGAAGTTACATTCTCGTATAACCTTATAGCGACAACTCTCAACTTGAAGGAACCTTTAGCTTTTCTAATCTATTCCAAAGGTTGTTTCTAGGAACCGTATCGAAAGCCTTTCTGAAGTCCACAAAGCAACAAAAGAGATTGGATTCATCATTACGACATTCCTCCACAATGATCCTAAGCATAACGAGGTGATCTGCTGTTGAATGATTCCTTCTAAAACCCACTTGGACTTTAGCCCGCTTACCTTCACTTTCAAGCCATATGCTCAACTTCCTTCCCAAAATAATACCATATAACTTGGCTAAGAGAGGGTTGATCATAATTTTCCGATAATTAGAGGGGTTATTTGTATCCCCACTTTTAAAAATAGGGATAACGAGGCTCTCAGTCCACGGTTTAGGGAACCGTTGATCGACTGCTTGATTGAAAAGCTTGTGGATGTGGGGGATGAGGACAGGACCTCCAATTTTTAAGATTTTGTCCTGGTAGCCTTCAATGTCCTTAGCTTTTCCATTTGCCAAGTGATTAATGCCAAAATCAATGTCTTCTAATGAGAAAACTTATTTCGTTGTGAGTAGGGTTTCAAAGTCATCCATAACATCTGGAGATTCATAAAGCTTTTTAAGATAGGAATTCCAATCATGTAAAGAAATTTTATTATTATCTTCAGTTTTCCTATTCAGAATATGCATCCAAAATTTCGTAGGAGCTACCTTAGAGAGGTGTAAGAGATGATCTTGTCTTTTACAAATGTACTGCCTCTTTTTCTTTTTAGTTAGGGCTTTGTATATTTTTATCTTGTCCATTTTAAGAGATTCATCAACAACTTCCTTAATGGCTCTCCTCGCACATTTACAATCTTTTTCATACCATGGGTTGGTTTTTCTATTTCTTTTATTACTCAAAACTTCAATTGAGAACTTGTTAATAGAATATGAGAGGGTTGTAGTAAAATTATGATAGAGGTCTTCTACATTTTCAATATTAGATAAAGGAAGCAAATTAGGTTTTAATTCATTTAGAAAGAGATCGTTTTTATTTCTATCAAATATTAAGTTCTTTTGGCTATAAGGATTATTTTCTATGGGATCTCTATGCATGAAAAAATTGAGAGTTATAAATAAAGGCCTATGATGAGAGTCAGGCTCGTGGTCATTTAAGATGTCAAAATTTATTATTTCGTTGTATAAAGGAAGATTGGAAATAGCATAGTCTACCACATTGCTACCAAGCCCATGGATGTAGGTCATCTGGCTAGAGTTGGGCCACTTCTTTAGACCGTTGCAAATTATGAGATCCTAAACACTATAGAGCTTGACTATCTCCAACCCAAACAAATTCTCCCCGAGGTCTTCAGAGCTCCTTTTGTACCTACTAGCCAGAGTAGGTTCTTCATCTAACTAAAGAGGATTAGGGTTGGAATGATTGCTTAGAATAATAGCTTGGTTTCTTGAAGTTTGAGCATTAAAGTCACCTATTAAAAGGATATTACCTTCATTCCTTAGGCTAAAAATATCATTCTCTAAACCATTGAAAGGACTATTTTTATCTAGATTCTTCTTCTTATAGAAGTTAGAATTGATGGGGGGAATACCATATTACTATGTAGGTCTTTTTATTATTAATGTCAGTGATCTCTATCCAACTATATTGGTTGTAAGGGTCGATTTTATAAATCCTAGCATGGGGGTAGATGTCCTTCTTAATGTAACGAGTTATTCTCCCAATGCCTCTACGGGGGATCACTTGTTCCTGGTAGACCATAGCGTAAAGCCATGTATGTTAGGGACCTTAGATGGTTCGTGCTCCCAAGTTTCAATAACAAAAGTAATATCAACATCATTTGAGATCCAACTTAGCTTGGGGCCTTTGTTCCATGGAAAATCGTGACAGTTCCAAGAAAGAATCTGGAGCATGTTGAATTGCTATTTATTACTATCTTTTTGGATTCTATCTCGGATAAAGGCTTTTCTATTTCTGATTATCACCCATTTTCCTTCCTTCCTAGCTTCTTTTACCTTTTGAAACTCGTTTCTTAATTATGCTTGAATTTCTAGAAGGAGATCTTCATTTATGAATATTCCCATTCCTTTTAGACTTGAGGTTTTACTAAGTATGTCATACTTATGATCAATAGAGCTCCCCTTTATTCGCATGAGTCTTCCTTTATTCTCAGTGAATTTCCCCAACATTGTTGCTTCTATGAGACACGTTGTTTCAATTTGTAATCTATTATGTAATTCTGTCTGGGCTATGGCTAAAGTATCTTCATCAACCTCCTCTTTTAAACCGAAGATTATAAAGTTCGAGGTCTTTTTGTTACGCTCATGTTCTAATTCTATTAATTTTTTCATTTCTTCTTTAATAGGTTTGATATCTAATTTATCTACCACATTATTTAGGGTGAGGCGTCTATTAACTTTTTCTTCTAGTTCTTTAATCATGTCCTTCATTTTAAGACTCTCTAGAGTATCAACATCTCCTTGCTGGGATGTTTGGTTAGTATCTTGGTTTTGTTTTTCTATAACCTGCAACCTAGTCTCCATTGCCACAATTTTATTCTCCAATAGTTCTATTTTGTTTAATTTTTGTTTTTGGATCGTGTCTTCAAGAGATGTAAATTTATTTTCGAGCATGGCTTCTAACTCTTTTTGTAGCTTGACTTCTGTTTCTTCTCTACGCTTCTCTAAAGACTCTACATACTCATAAAGGCCTTATAGAGTAACAGTGCTAGGTCTACCTTTGGTAATCTTTGGTAGTTGTGGTGAAGTATTTATAATTGAAAATATATGAACAAATATGTATTAAAAAAGATAAGGAATGTGTGCACCTAATATCAGCAAACTTGAGTGCAGATTGCACTTGCCCCGGATTGGATTGACTGCAAATCCAAAGGTAAAAATCAACGAGTTTCTAGTCACAACAAATGGCCCGTTATAAAAGTCCTCCATGCCTAGTACTGAGAATTATGTAAATCTTACAGAGTTCTATGCCGCAGATGCGAGCCCGTCATCTGCCCACTTGTTGCTGCCCTTTCCCTATCACAGTTCTTGAAAGATCATGTCAGTTGAGCCAAACAAGAATTTTTGCTGCACAGGGTTCCACAGAACTTCGCTCCTCCATATTCCTGTCGAAGTCTTCAGAACCATAGAGCCGCAGAGGTGTTTTAATTTGGATTTATGTAGGTTTCAAGGTTTCTTAGCATCACCACAGACATGAGCCTACACAAATCAAAACGTGTTTGTCTAGGGTTCATTACGCAAGACAACCACTAATTATCTACATTACATATTTATTTAAAATAATAATTATTATTGTTGTTGCTAATGATAAAAATAAATTATTATAATTAGTATTATTAATGTTGTTAATGATGAAAATAATTGATTTATAAGTTAAACATATATACTTCTATGAAAAAACATGCAACAAGAATTTTAATCATAGAGATTCATCCCTACTTTATCATGGATATTCTTAATTTGTAAATAGGTTTTGTTACAATACCACAATTTATCACTACCACATGCTAAAAAAACCATAGCTCATTTCATATGACACTTGTGATATGCCATTTTTCTTAATTAATGAATTTAATTAAAAGTGAAAAACTGTGTAACTACTTTGGAAATATATCTGAGCATTTGATTTGTGCAAGTTAAATATCACTATCTATCTAATAAATTTTTAATAATTAAATTAAAATTCTAGAAGCTTTATTCCAAAATGAATATGACTATCCCCTAAAAAATGACTTCAATAAAAATATAGAAATAGTTTCAAAAAGATTGAAATAAGTTAAAAAAAGGGTAGTGTATGGAGGCCGAAGAATCTTCACAAAAAATTTCAAAAAATCTTGTAGAGGCATTGTTTGAATCAATTTTTTTATGGTGGAAATGGATTCAGCACCATAAAAAAAATTGAGGAATCCGGACAAAAAAATTTCAAAAAATCTTGTAGAGGAGTGTTTGAATCATGTTTCTTATGGTGGAAATGGATGGATTCATCACCATCAAAAACTTCGAGGGAAGCTAAAATTGTGATTTGGACAGCGTTTACTTGGCTTTTCAGAAATACTTGCGAGATTTTTTCAAAATATGACCTGAATTTCCATAATTTTCAAGGCAAAAAAAACATAATTGTTAGACTTCTACAAAATAAAATCACTTGTCATATAGAAGATTTGTATTTATTATTTAAATAAGTTACCCTATCTATTATAAGCACTCTACACATGACAAGTTCGATCAACACTAATGTAAGTACTGCCAATTTCAGATTTGTGAACAACACGATTAAAACTCTTTATAAATGGATACCAAACACCAAAACTCCAGAACCTAGAGTTAGTGATGAGACTTATTTTTTTATTGCTTATATCTTCCTACACTGCAAATGTATAGATAACAAGGTCAATTCAATTTAATTCAATGTAATTACCCTCAACCCCAGTGGGAGAAACGGACAACTTCAGATTTGCTCGTGGTTTTATGGCCAATTTCAATGCCAACTTTCTTCTCAAATAATTGCCAAAACATTGTGGGAAATAGGAAGGAAATACATACATTGTATGATAAGTCAATCATAATAATATGTTATTACTATGTTCTTAGGTTTATTTTTATCATTTATTATTATTAAATTCAAAGATATAAAAATAGCGAATAAACATTGTTTACGCACCTTTGTATACAATAATTTAAACTTAATTTGTTTTCAATATTTTATTAATAAAAATATTAATTTTAAACTTAATTAAAATAAACGATTCCAACTATGACTTCATTAAAATAAACAAAAATAATGAAATGCACATCTTCCCTATTTAAAAATGTGAAAACAAGTTCAGATTCATCAGATTTTTGAACATTATATGCTGCCTTTTTTACGGACAAATTTCATGATTATCACATAATAGTTACAAGTAATTAACTATATATAATTTATGCATTAGATATCTCTTACTCATTTTTAAATTTTGATTTATAATTTTTTTAATTTTTTTCTTTCCAATTTATAATAAATTTATTTTAATTTTTTATTTAAAAAACTTAATAAGTTTTTATTTGGGGTTTTTGTATTTTAAAAAAATTAATAATTAATTAATTGACTATTTTATTTTTTTCATTAAATATCATTACAAAATCACATGCATTTCTCCAAATTTTCTCATGAAGAATTTTAAAATATTTATATTTTGATATGTATTTTCAAAATTTTTCTGATGAAATTTTTTATTTATATTTCGATAAAATAGAATAGAAAAATCTACTGTTGACCCAATTTTGATATAAATAGAATACAAAGTGTTATGGAAAATAGAATAAGGATAATATATCATATTATTTATAAAAATTACATTATTTTCAAATTTTTGTTTACAAAATTTAATATTTCATTTGATTTTTATAATTATTTAATATTATTTGTTTTATGATGCATCCCTATCATAAACACTTGGCACTTGTATGATGTCACGTGTCCTCACATCACAATGATGATAGTATTATAAAGAAGATGAAAATAAAATAAATTACATATGCTCACGGTAAGGATAGTATTAAGAGGAAGGTGAAAATAAAATAAAATAATTTTCGTATCTTTAAAGATTTACATTTGGATCTTTATAGTTTATATCAAGGTTTGTAAAACAATTTTTTTTTATAGGATTTAAATAATTACATTGTTAAAATATAAAATACAGAGTAACTAGTGCAATGTCTAATCAGAGTATGATTAAGGAAAGCAGCATGTTGAAGACAATAAGATAGTACATTATCTAAATAAAAAGACTTATTTTCCACTTGCATTTATAATTATTTAATTAATTTTTAGATATATCATATTGTTTACAAAGTTGATATGTTGTTGGCAAGAGCTACACTCTGCATTTAGGATCATATTAGTAATGAACAAGTTTAAGGATAATTTTATTATATTAAAAATATTTAAATGTTATATAAAAGTTTAAATTTGGAGATTAAGAATATATGGGATTAACTTGGTAAGAAGGTTGATGTAGTTGAATATTTTATAAGGTCCACTCAAAATCCAAGGCATGTGCTCAGGAATTCAAAGGTTATTTTGGTAAAGTTATTAAATTAGATTTACTTCTTCATGGATAAAATCTAGATGGAAGTACATGGATCATATCTATGGAGAAACATTAGAAAAGAAAAATTTTAACACCTTCCTCCCACATCTACCCAAGCAATCGGCTAACTAGGGTAAACATGTGAGGATAAGTTACCATTATATGACTCGACCTCCTAAGTCACCTTAAGGAAGTGGAATCGATGGAAACACACTATGCAAACCTTCCACGCCAGCAACAAGACTCCTAGGAACCATCCCAACCTCTCAGGTAATCATCCCTTAGGTCCCACTTAGTTTTTAAACCATTAAACTCCTGGACGCTCCATTGATATGGTCATGCATGTATCTTGGATGCTTTGGATGCTCCCACAACATGGGTATGTCAGCATCCAGGCACTTTTTTTCCCAGTGTTGTGTGTGGGTCTTCAGGATTTGAGCCACCTTTTCAGCCCGAGAGCCTAGGTCACGACCAAAACTAAATGAAACTTCTAGAACAAAAAGATGATAGTAGAACAATGATACAGATGCAAATATTTGAAGAAAGGCTTGATTGGACCCCTACTAGCCATGACAGGCATTTCGTCAAACATGTCACAAATTTGTAATCTACATGTTTAAACAACATATTTGACCATAGGGGTATCATAATCATCTGACGATCGCTAAGAAGAATTGATGCCTCAAAACATTGGCTATAGTTTCATCCATTAGGGCATAGATACATTGTTCATTCATTTATAGGTAAAAACATGATGAGAGCCATACATGGCCACTATCATAATACATATTCATAACCAGCATAATAACAAAATAAATACCAAGGAAACAATAGCCATATAATCCACATATAAAACAGTACAATACTCATGAAGAAACAAGGAGAAGTAACCTTGTATTAATCATGCAAAGGCCAACCAGTTATGGGACTTCCATGAACCACCTCGCCGTAAACATGACTGATCCAAATCTCTCTTCAACCAATCACCAGCATGCCATATTCAAAGTATGAATATGTGATCTAATAAAACACATCAATCAAAACCATCTAGGGCTTCGAGAGGCCAACCACCTGAACCACCTCACCGTAAACATGACTGATCCAAATCTCTCTTCAACCAATCACCACCATGCCATATTCAAAATATGAATATGGGATCTAATAAAACACATCAATCAAAACCATCTAGGGCTTCGAGAGGCCAACGACCTCAACCCATTAGACAATGATTCTACCTCACACTTGAACATCACAAAACCATCACCAAATTGGGCTCTACCCAAGAACCAAGGCTTCTAGGATTAACAACTCAACCCACAACTTACTCTGGGCTTCCAGAGCGTTTGTGTACAGAGGGCTTCTAATCTGAACTTAAACAGGAACACAAAAATTATAGATATACCATAAATACAAAGATGCAACATAAATAATACTTCATTTCATTAATATCAAACACTGAAATATGCTTACAAATAGAATGGAAATAAGACTAGCTTAGGTGATGGTAACTTATGTCTAAGAGGAGATGTGGTGGCTACATGCCTCTAAAATGTGTTACAATGAGGCTCGAATAACTGTTTATTATTGAGAAATAATGGAAAACCATAAACATCCAAAAACCTAACTCTAGGAAATGAAGCGCCAAAACTATGGGCCCTATTTATATACATTGGTACGTCAAATACCCGGGGTCGTAACTTTGGCATACAATCTTCATTTGACATGCACACTACCTCGTTAGAAAGATATATCCAAGTACTACAACTTTTGAGTGGAAAAAATTGCTCAAAATCCCATTTTTGCCTCGAATTTCCCAAAATTATCATTTAGGGCCTCAAAATGGCTCCATATGTTCACGACCCGAAAAATTGCAAAAAATAGTAAATTGTGCTACAATTAAGGAAACTAAAAAAATGAAAGATACAGGGGTGGGTATCCAAGTGGAATAGCCAGGTGACCTCCAACATCCACCTAGATTAGTCCACCCCCCCTTCGGAAGAAATGGTCCTCATTGCGTTGAGTCCCTCCATGATATCGGGAAACTTCTGTTGAAGTTGGCCCTTAGTGAAACACTTACCTTGGTGCAATAGTTAGTCGGCTTAGACAACCCGATATAGTTGGATCTTCTACTACTGAGTGCTCTTGATCTGTTTGTCCATAATCTAATGAGTTGAGCCTATTCCATATAGTTTGGGTTTAATTCTAATGGTGTGAGTTGTTATGCAATGTTTGATGTGTCCAATCATGGTGGGAAGTATGGTTGAAGGTGGTCGACATTGAACACTAGGTGTAGGCCAAGGAATGGGGGAATGTTAAACTCAAAAGAATTATCTCCCACAACCATTGTAATTGTGTAAGGACCATATAAGAGTTGTTTGAGGTTCCAATGGGCTTTGATAAGGAATTCTTTCTACAAATGCAACCAAACTTTGATGCTCACTTGAAACTTGTGTGGCACTCAATGTTGATCATGTCATTGCTTGTACTTGGGATTCGTCTTCTCCAAGATTTCATGAACCTATTGGTAGATGTGTTGGATGTGTTCAATAAATATGGTCACTTTATCAGCCTTAGACATTACATGTGTGATTTCTATCCGTGTAGTTGCATGAGGCATGGAAATATTAATCAGACACAATGGCTGAAATCTTAGACCCACATGAAAGGGACTGCGACTAGTCAAGATATGGAGAGATATGTTATAAAAAATTTTCACATAGGGAAGACTCTCATCCCAGGTTTGTGGATGCTTGGAGTTGTACATGCAGAGTATGTGCACTATCATCCTATTGACAACCTTCATCTGGGCATTAGTCTCGGGATGGAAGGCAGTCGACTTGGTGAGCTTGGTGTCCAATAATGTTTAGAGGCTTGAGCAGAGGTGCTCATGAACCTGTTATCCTGATATGATATAATGGTCTGTGGGATCCAAAAATGTTCCCATAATCATTGAAATAAAAGTTTGGCATTGTCCCCTGCTATGATACTCTTCTTTCATGCTACCAATATAGCCATCTTAGAAAACCTACTGATGACCACAAATACACATTCATTACCATGCTTGGTAGAAGGGAGGAAACATATAGTCCATGGAGATGGATTCCCATAGCTGGCTCAGGGTAGTAAGAGAAGTGTACAGGCCTTATTTCTTGATGGTTGGTTTGGCGTTGGCATAGGCAGCGAGGGGTCTGATATATTTCCCAACATCTAGTCAAAGTTTGGGCAAATAAAAGTACTTTTGTAGTACAACCATAGTTTTCTCCACGCACTCGTGTCCTGTGAATCGACTATAGTGCATCTCCCAAATCATCTTGGCACACTCACTTGAATGAACACAAAGGTGGCCCAAGTAGCATAGTAATGCATCTTCGAGGTGGAAATGAGGAACTTGCTTTCCATCTACTAACATATGGTATTTGGAGGTGAACTTGTTGGAAATATTAAGAGGAGGATGAATAAATATTTCTTTTCAATTGTTATTTTTACCAGTTGAGATCATTTATAATTAGAACAAAAAATGAACAATGATAGAATAATATTTTTATTAATCAATGGCAAGGACTATAATACTCTTTACAATAGCTCCAACCCTAGATGAAGACAACAATATTCAATATCCCAGGCTGTAACCTATATTCTTTCCAAGCATCAACTTGGACTTTCTAAGGC
>APFE031570602.1:0-14066 GCA_000404065.3 Pinus taeda
CATTAAAAAGCATGGATTGAGAAGTTTATTGAGATTCACATTCAAAATGTTGAATAAACCATAAACGAGAAACACAGATCAAGAGGACATAAGTAGACAAGATATATAGATAAACCATGAAAGAAACATGGATCAAGAGGAAATACGATACTACATATCGATGGATAAAGAGAAAATACATAGAATAGATATAAATGAATGAAGAGGAAACACCTAGACTATATAAAGATCAGGAGAAAATACATAATCAACGGTAGGAGTAGACCATTAATGGATCAGAAGAATTTCTAGCATGCCAGCTGAGTGAGGCCCAAATGATTCATCTCCCTATCATACAATATATACAAATTCCTTTAGTGATAGATTCCTAGAATAACAACAGGTCCATTAGGGGTGGTAGGAAAAGCATCAATGTTTAACCCAAATCCCGAGGTGCAGTAAATGTAAAACATTTCCTTGAGGAATTACCATGTCTGAGCCACCACTCAAATGGAATCCAAACTCAGGGAATTTAATACTGGAATTGGCCACACCAGACACATTGTAACACATTTCATAGCCTTTGTCTTTAGGATATGTAATATGAGAGTCAAATTCAGCTGCAATCAGCTCCAAGACTGCTTCAGGAAAGAGAGTGTAAGTAGTGCCTGAATCTATGATGGCTCCACCGTTGCCATTACTATCAATTGTGGATACATCGGAGGGAAGGGCTAAAGATTTTCCACCAATACTCACTCCTTGTAGACCAAGGTAATAGTATTTCCTTGAAAAGATGTTTGGGTGTTAGTTAGAAAGGGAGTGTATCTCAAAGTCATATTGGTGGGAACTTCTCTATTACCCAACGCTACCATGTTGCCATTTCTTTTATTGTTCAGCAAATACACGAATTTATTGCCAATGCTAGCATTAAGCTGGGAAGGAAAAGACAGGTTTCCTCTCCCAAATCCTACAATATCACCAACCCCTATAGAATTGAATGAGAATCATAATGCCAATGTAGTTATTTTTCCACTTCTTCATGGAAAAGTCAAGTTGTCAGTGAGTAGATACCCGTTCGTGGTTGCTAAGCCATAGCGGAGATAATAGTCTAAACACATTCTAGAGAACTTGTCTGGGAAAGTCCTCAAGCTGCCCCCTTCTTCACACGCATCTCTACATTTTGGATCTGCACAATGTACGGGAAGAGAAAGCAATGACTTGCTAGGAAGAAAAATGGTGATGGGTCTAGAGTACATGTATAATTCAGGGTGCAGGCTACCCACACCGCACTACTGCCACTATCCATGACCACTAGTAAATACTGCGGAGGAGTGCCCATAGATAATTCCATGTAATACTCGTAGGTGCTGGCATTTTAGTAGAGAGGCTCCTTCACTCTCATCCCTCCTCTCAAAGACCTGGCATGAAGGATCATAGACATTCCATTACACAACAATAGTGCAACAGAGAGTTATAGTGAGAGGATGATCAAGAAGATGAAATCGAACTTGGAAGGCCACCAATGTTAACGAAGAAATGCTGATAAAGCTAGAATGAAATTGATGAATGTTGCAACAATACAATTCTGCTACCATTTATAAATGCCGAGCAATGACGATATATAATTGAATATTAGTGTGAGTGAGTTGGAGGTGCCTCATGGCCCAGAAATGACGATGGCAGCAAGATGCAGGGGGAGTAACAATCTCCATCGGGACAAAGTGACATTGGGAGGGTCTCAGTAAACCGCCATTCTTAAGTCAATTGCGATTCCCAAAATATCTGAGAATTGTGAAGGTTCCCTGAATCAGGGAATGCCACATTTATTTTGTATAAGTTGATTTGTGGATTTGAGATTAATTGTTGTTTAAGATATATATATATATATATATATATATATATATATAATGAATTGGAAACCATAATGGAATTAGGTAACTTATACATTAAAATATTAAAAGGCAATATTAATAATGTATGAATTAATATTATGGTTATATATAAGAAAGTTGGAACAAAAATGATTACATAACATAGACTTGAATACTAATATTAGTAATGAATTAATGTTATGATAAAAAAAATTTAAACAATTAAAAAATTATTTTACATCAATCTTATTCCATCCATAAAACTAAGGATAAAGAAATAAAGTTCATAAACTAATAAACTCTATTAAAAAGAGATATTTAATAAATAAATAAAAGTCCAGGGGAAGAGGATTGCTCTTAGTGTAACTCTATTGACAAGTGATATTTAATAAATAAATGATTAAAAAATAAAGTCCATAAACTTACAAATTCTATTGAGAAGCTATATTTAATAAATGAGATAGTTTAATTTATAGATAAAAGAGTATTTTCCCCATAATCTATGTGAATGCATAAATGGATTCAACACCCTAAAACCTTGAATCCTATAAATTAAACAACTTAAACTTGAATTTATAAAAATATAAGTTGGTTTTCAATTAAAATTAACAATAAAAAATAATATTGAAAAAAAAATCATTTTTGTCCATAATTTAAACTACACATTTAATAAATAAATGAAAGTCCTAAGTGATACCTACGCCTTTAATAAAAAATAAAAGTCCAAGTGATAAAAGAGACAAGAAGAAGGTGTAGTTCTTTTTAAGTTTTCCATCTAAAATTAATATATAACATTTAAAAACTATTAATTATTAGAACGAAAATTATATTAAGTGGTTTTATGTATTTGAAATGAAAAAAATTATATATATATATATATATATATATATATATATATTATAATATATCATTTTTCTTTAAATCCATAACTATATAATATATATATATATATGATTGGTCCCAATTTCATGTATGATGGGTGACCATACATTTAAAACCTCTCCCTAAGATTTTATCCCTAAATTTCTTTTATTTGGCCTTGAATCAATATACAATGCCTAGAGATTTAAACATTACCTTGTGGAAGGACTACCGAAACAATATTTTTGGATTACAATAAATATGGGTGGTTATTGTGCCTTAGGCCATGCTTTAGGGTTCGAACTAGTTATTTTTTACTTATCTATTATTTTTAAGTTTAAAATCATTTATAGGATTCCAAACCATGTGATGCACGGCTGTCAGCCTGCAAACCAGGATCTTTAAACTCAACCTTATATTTCAGATGTGCAACTGAATTGAGGATTCAACTCATAAAGAAACTCCGCGCAAACACTGACATAAGATCAATCGGGAATGGAAATAATTCCCTCCAATTTCTCCTTTCAGAACTCTCCCTTTATCTATTCAAACATAAAGATATAACCATACCAATTGACGCCTTTATACACACAATAAAAATATTAATGGTACCACGCGCTCGACAATTCTCAATCTAGTGGATTGAGCATGCAACAGTTATACCCAGCCTTCAAAACGTGTTTATTGTGCGCGCTCCATCCACTCATATACAAAGTGAGCTCACGGTTTAATTAATCCACGGTATTATCAATTCAAATCCACAATTCACAATTTCGCTGTCCATACAATAGAACAACACCGCGACCTTTGCTCGTTCACAATTCAAACAACATGATTGTTCACGACCACGCACATGAGGCATAAATTATGTCATACATACACGGTAACGTTTTCAACATTGCGCCAAGCTTTATTGCCTGCATTCGGGTGCGGCTACAGGTATATATATATATATATATATATATCCACGGTTTTATTAATGCATAGGATTAGAACTGATTAACACGGCCTATACTCAACAATTAACAGCAACCCACGAACGCTGCCTTTTTCATGGATGACAACCAGAGGAATTATATAACCAACCCTCTGTTCGCTGCTTTATATTGTCTCACAGAAATCAACAAACATTCGCCAGATTTCACCGAGTTAATATGGTTTGAATTCAAAACAATCAAAACGAAGGGCAGATTTAACAAATAAATACAGTGAATTCATGATACCGATTACTACATAATACCACACCATGCATGTATACAACCAAGGAATAAGGAGACTGCCACGTGGATATCGTATTGAAGGTTTGGGAATAGCCGAGTTTTGAAACTATATACGACTGTTCCAAACCACCTACGCACATGTTATCACATCACATGAAAACTGCACCCACAATACACAGCTTATAGCTATCCATTATAAACGATTGCGCCCAATTGAAACTACAGGATTTTCTTTAACTGTACAGTGATTTAAAAATATATAAATTAACAATATCATCCCATTTCATTACATGAGAGGAAGAGTTTTCAAAACAACACTGTATCGCCTCTCCTCTCTTTCTCTCTCTCTGCTAAGAGCTTAGCTTCCTCCTTATTTTATACATAATAATGGATACATACAATAGATTTTCTAGACCTTATCTCCCAGGAAAAAGCAGGCTTTTTTCCCTTTTACATAAAGATTTAAAGCTGGAAGCTTTATTCCCTATTTTCTATCCTAATTTTAACTAAGAAAAACATAGAAACCCTATCTCCATTTTATTCCATATTTAAAAATGAAGATGTTCTAGATGCTCCTGCATCATACACCCAACCTTAAAATTAATCATGATCTCCTGATCCTGTGACTGGATCCCATACTTTGTGCTGCAAGTTTCCATTTGTCGCTGCTTTTGACTGTTGTTCTTCTCCAGGTCTCCACACCTTATGCTGCATCGCTCCACTAGCTGCAATTTTGCAATCTTCTGTTGTCTTCCTCTTGCTGCTACTCTTTTGTTTCGTTGTTGCTGGTCTCTTCCAGGATTCTTTCACCATCACCCGCTTCATCAATTCAATTTCTTTGTCTAGCAGACTTTCTCCAGCTTCTTCAGTAAGACCTGTACTCACAAAACAATTGTTAGAATAAAAATCACAAGGCATCAGTGCCTCTTCTGCTGCCATCACTGTTGTCTGAGCTGTCACTATGGATGTTGCTGCCTCCCAAACTTCCTGTCCCTCTGCAACATCTTCTTCGAGAATGCATCTGTATTCTGGTTCATAAACCTCTTTATTTTCATTCATTTTTGCCTTTATATTCTGAATTCTTATCCTTTGTACTTCTAGTCTCTTCTCTAGAACATTTAACTCATGCCATAAACCTGTCATCTCTTTTGAGAAGATTTCTGTGCAATCTTCAATACTTTCCCAAGCCAAACTTCCTGTGGTTACCATCTCATCACCTGCATTCATACATAAAATCTCAGTTTGCACAAAATGTTCAACAGTATCAATTGTTACTTCCCTTATCTGTGCTTCAGACTGATTCACTTCTTCTGTATCCATAAAAACTTCCATTTGTACTGTAACAGTTTCACAAGATGGCACATCCTCTTCAGTAAAACTTGTCATCACATCACAATTGTCAGCTATAAAAATACACGGTTTTACATTATCCAGTTGATCTGGATTTACCCAATAACTCAAGAAATCATCAATGATTTTGTCCTCTTCTGTTTCATCAATGGAAACCTCCTCTACACCTGCAAACATACACCACTCATCATCTTTAAAACCACAAGACTTTTTAGTCTTGATTTCTTTCTTCAGCACTTCCCTTTGATCAGATCTACATGTGGAATCTTCAAATTTAATCTCTAGCACAAGAACTCTAAGCCCCTTTTTCAACAAGGGAATCAGAATTTGCCTCAACCTCCTCTGCAGTTGTCGCCAAATCACTTTCTTTCCTTTCAGTGGAAAGAGCCATTTCCCTTTCTGGTTTTCTTGCTCTTGTAGTCGTTTTTCTAGTACCTGTAACTGTGCCTTTATTTCTGCAATCTCTCTTTCTCGAACTCCTGTAGTCATCTCATCTCTGTGGCTTCTTTCTGAACCTCTGCTTCCTCCTTTGTGACTTTTAGTAGTCTTCTCCATCGCCATGAGTTCTTCAGCTATGCGTTGCATGAAGCCTCTGCCACAACAAGATCTCTTGCTGCCACTTACCTCACCAATCCTTCCCTCCGGATCTGGTCTTTTAGTAATCATTGGTTCTCTGCTGGAACCTTTTGAGCATCCTCTACTGCTCATGTAGGCTTCCCTCATCTGCAACTTTATTCAACCTCTGTTGAATCTTTAGGCTCTGCCACATTCACTTCTCCTTCTTCCCGATGAGATTTTTTCACTATTCCTGTAGATCAAAATTCATCAGTCCGAAAATCATCACATGCAATTAACAAAAAAACACTGAACCTTCAAAAAGAGCTGCTCCGGCTCTGATACCACTTGATGCAGGGCTATCCCCGCAAGCCCATAATCTTTTAAACACTCTGCTCATAAGCACATATCTCATGCAAACTTGATATCCCGTGGATGTAAATGATGATGGCCACAACCCTATTCAAATGGACGATGCTGAAGGGATCGACTTCCACGCTGATAAGCTTTCTCTCAGACTTAACTTCACTCACTCAACCAAACAGATCTCCACATATAACTCCACATACTCAAGACTAGCAATATCGTTATTTGGATCTCTGTTCACTGTTGGTAGGACTAATGATAAAATTTCCTTGCGATTTCCAATAATCATTTCCTATTGCGTGACCCTCCCTTGAACTGAAACCAGCAACCAGAGCGTACAGCTACAGTCCCAGCGCAGTTGTCTTTCGGTTCACATACAGTGTTGTTCAATCAAATTGGGGTTTAATTAAATATTAGAACAGAGTAGGAATGCTCTTGCTCTGATACCACTTGATGCACGGCTTCCAGCCTGCAAACTAGGATCTTTAAACTCAACCTTATATTTCAGATGTGCAACTGAATTGAGGATTCAACTCATAAAGAAACTCTGCGCAAACACTAACATAAGATCAATCGGGAATGGAAATAATTCCCTCTAGTTTCTCCTTTCAGAACTCTCCCTTTATCTGTTCAAACAGAAAGATATAACCATACCAATTGATGCATTTATACACATAGTAAAAATATTAATGGTACGACGCGCTCCACAATTCTCAATCTAATGGATTGAGCATGCAACAGTTATACCCAGCCTTCAAAACGTGTTTATTGTGCGCGCTCCATCCACTCATATACAGAGTGAGCTCACGGTTTAATTAATCCACGGTATTATCAATTCAAATCCACACTTCACAATTCCGTTGTCCATATAATAGAACAACACTGCGACCTTTGCTCGTTCACAGTTCAAACAACATGATTGTTCACGGCCATGCACATGAGGCATAAATTATGTCATACATACACGGTGACTTTTTCAACATTGCACCAAGCTTTATTGCCTGCATTCGGGTGTGGCTACGGTATTTATATATATATAGTATATATATAATATATATATATATATTATATATATATATATCCACGGTTTTATTAATGCACAGGATTAGAACTAATTAACACGGCCTGTACTCAACAATTAACAGCAACCCACGAACGCGGCCTTATTCATGGATGACAACCAGAGGAATTATATAACCAACCCTCTGTTCGCTGCTCTATATTGTCTCACAGAAATTAACAAACATTCGCCGGATTTCACCGAGTTAATATGGTTTGAATTCAAAACAATCAAAACGAAGGGCGGATTTAACAAATAAATACAGTGAATTCATGATACCGATTACTACATAATACCACACCACGCAGGTATACAACCAAGGAATAAGGAGACTGCCACGTGGATATCGTATTGAAGGTTTGGGAATAGCCGAGTTTTGAAACTATATACGACTGTTCCAAACCACCTACGCACAGGTTATCACATCACATGAAAACTGCACCCACAATACACAGCTTATAGCTATCCATTATAAACGATTGCGCCCAATTGAAACTACAGGATTTTCTTTAACTGTACAGTGATTTAAAAATATATAAATCAACAATATCATCCCATTTCATTACATGAGAGGAAGAGTTTTCAAAACAACATTGTATCGCCTCTCCCCTCTCTCTCTCTCTCTCTCTGCTGAGGGCTTAGCTGCCTCCTTATTTTATACATAATAATGGATACATACAATAGATTTTCTAGACCTTATCTCCCAGGAAAAAGCAGGCTTTTTTCCCTTTTACATAAAGATTTAAAGCTGGAAGCTTTATTCCCTATTTTCTATCCTAATTTTAACTAAGAAAAACATAGAAACCCTATCCCCATTTTATTCCATATTTACAAATGAAGATGTTCTAGATGCTCCTCCATCACCATGGTATGAGCCCTAAAGATGGAAAATTTACCCTATATAATGTTTCAAGGAAATCAAGACGGTTGTTATGTTCAAATCTATGTTTTAAAGGGCTAAATGGAGGATTTTTCACTTTATACATGTTTCTTAGTTATATAACCCACCAACAAAGCCTCATATCGTAACACATGCTTGACATTGGACGTTTTGTTATACATAATGATAAGGTCCTAATTTGATGGGTAAGAGAATCTATGAAAAGCTCTTGTGATGTAAGTTATGGGACATAACCTTAAAAATTTGCATGTAATCAATGCTTATTTGGCTTAGAATCCACCTTTATTGCTTATATAGAGTTCTAATTCCCAAAATGAAACTACCATTGTAGAATGGAATCATTGAAACTAAACTAGAACAAGGGTCATGAGTAGGTGAGTGCTTGCTATTTGAATAAAAAAACTAAAACACATGGATAATTAGGTAATAAGGCAAGCATAATGAGTATTGAGAAAATTGTTCTATCTTATCATGCACAAGAGCATTACAAATAAAGGACAAACATCTTCATCACTTTAATGTGTGCAATAACACTTACAATTGTTACTTTTTTTAACTAGTAATTAGGAAACTCTCTTTACCTTATATTTGACATTTTACATTTATCAATAAGGTTTCATAATATTTAAATAATTTAATGCAAATTCTCCAAAGCTAAAGTAAATAAGATTGCATATTTTTCATGTTCTTTTTTTAAATTTTAAAATATATAACGTTACACATTGTCCATTTTGTTGGAAACACATCAAAAGCAAGAAAACTCAATATAATATGTACTTATTCAATCACCGCCATGAACCCAAAAAATATTATCACAACACAATTAGGATTAATATATTATGAAAAAACATTAAGAGTATTAGAACTAAAATGTATAGTAATACGAACCAAAAGAAATAAATCACAACACTTATATCACCAATATATTATGACAAGAACAATGAAGAGAAATAAAATACATAGTAACAAGAAAACTAAATCACAATAATTAGTAAAGAAATATATCACACTATATCCATCATAAATATATTATGACAACAAAATACAATAATATATGCATGTTAAATCAACACCATGAAAGCAAAGCAATGTTTGACAAGATCCATTTCAATATATTATGACAAAAATATGAGAAAGGATATAGCATATGCCCATTTTCAATCTGTTATAGTAAAAAAAAAAATAGTTGAAAAGAAAAACATCTCATATCCATCACTGATTACAAAAGTAGTGAGAAAATATCATGGTTTGAACCATTAAAAGGAAGTAATCAATGGAACTTTTCTAACAATCTTAAAAAATAAACATTGTTCACACCTCAATAGTGAATAGTGTTGTTGAAGCCTCATCGATATTGGTGGTGATAATTAGCTTTTATTTGTGATAGCTCATGGCTAGCCCCCTCATCCTAAATATTGCATATATTATGATTATAATTAAAAGGGCTTGAGAATTGGGACATGTATTCCATAGTTTGAGGAAGGAGGTTTCTTAGGATTAGAAGGAAGCTTGAATTGTTTAATGATAACCATGGAAGGTTGGAAGGTGTGTGACTGAATGAATTGGTTATGCCATTAATTGAGTTGAACAAAAATAATAGAGAAGCCATGCTTGCCTTGGTTGAATCAACAAGATAGAGAGGACAAAATTTAACAACAATGGACTACGTTGATAGGGGATAGCTGTAGAAATTCTCAATGTGGATTAAACTGATTATGCAATGTACTAAAGAAAAATACTTAATCTACTTCTACAAACAAACTTGCGGAAGCTTAATCAATTTGAGCAAGATAAAACAGAACACATATAACAGAGAAGAAGAATCAATGCACATGAAACACAAAAGAATACTCTCAGGAAAGCCTCAGCTAAAAACCCCGCTATCTGTATTATCATACAAGGTGGAAATACATCAAGATTACACAAAGCTTTAGCTCTCACAACTAGCCAGCTCTCAGTACAATCCTCCTGGATTTTCACAGGTAAATAAGGCTTCTCACAAATCTTCTCCTCTTCCCTCCAAGCCTCATATTTCCTTGTGTTGTTCCTCTGGGATGATCTTCTCCAACCAAGTGAAAAACTAATCTCTCACACTGATCCCACACCGTATATGAACTACACAATCATCAAGGAACCTTGTTCCTTCTGCATGATGAGTTTCCTTTATAGGAAAATTCCTCCAACTGATAGTACATTGTCCCTTCCTTTAATCTCAATTGGGTCTTTGTCTGAATAGACATGTATGCGTTATTTATGAGAGAATATTTGATTATTTGAAGTACACTAGTTGCATGCATGCATGCATTAACTGACCGAACTCACAATTAGTTCCTCAAACTATTTGCAACTAATTTAACTGGACATAACTTAGTTAACTGAGCTAACTAATTACAACTCAAATACAACTCATCCTTATCTCCTTAATTAAGGGATAATATCCTTAATTTAAGAGATAATGTTGCATGACTTCACAAAGACTTCTAGCTTGAATTTCTCCAACTAATTAACTCAAGATGAATTAATTAATTATTTTTCAAGCAGTTGGTGAGACTAAACTTGAATTTACTTCACAATTTTAATTCAAGGAAAAATTAAAATTGGAATATTATGAATGTTATTTTTAGCATTTCTTGTTGCTATTCTCAACACTCCCTCTCAACAAGAAAGGAATTCAACTCGATCCCGATATTGAACCTTTGGAATGTTCTGCATGAAACACTTCTCTCTAGTGTTATTGCTCTAGTAACTCTAGAAACAAAAAAATCATCTAACCAGAATCAAAATGTTGCCTCTACTATCAAAGTCTCTGACTGCTATTGCCTCTGTCGACTGAAAACTCTGTGCTTCTGCTGACTCAGCCTTTTTGCATTGTTGTCAATCCTTCTATGTGCTCTTTAGTATCTAACTTCTCTAGCCTCTATCAATTTTATCTTTTACTACATCATTCCAACTGATTCCTCCAGCTACTATGTACTTTGGGCTGCTGTAGCAAGGTACGATCCATGAGATTAACCTCTTAATGAAACCTGCCCAATTTCAGCCTTCTTGGGACTATCACTTCACATCACCCCACCTCACACCGAGAGGTATGGTTGCATGTGATCCCTCTACTGACTTGGCTCAAAATTTCCCCCTAGTGGAAGTCTCTCCATGAGTGGATGCCTCCACTAGGTTTCCTCTCAACATCTCCAATTGTGGCTCCTCCATAGTTGTTTGATAATTCTTCTAGGACTGTATGTTGAGAGGTAATGTACTCTCCCTCTCCACCACCAAGTCTCTAACATTGGCATTCCTCCTCAAGGTTTTGCATGCATCTTGAACCTTAAGAGCATACAGGTTCTATACTCATGAACCAATCTGTTTCACCTATCCCATGGTGATGTGTGTAAAGAAAACCTTTCCCTTACTGAAGACAACATTGTAGCCTTTGTCCTCCAACATCACGATTGATACCAAGTTCTTCTTCAGTCCATGCACATACTTCATATCTGTCAAGGTGATAGAAGCTCCATGCTCCCTTTGAAAAGCAACCGTGCCCACTCCTGAAACACTATACCTTCCATCGTCACCCATCTCTATGAGTATCTTGAGGTCTTTATCCTCCAAGGTATTGAATAAACTTTTATCGCCAGTCATGTGGAATGAGGCTCCACTGTTAAGAAACTAACCATAACCCATCATCGATGAAACCATGCATGAGATGAGGGTGAAGTCCATCTCGAACTGAGAGGCCAAGGCCTCACCTTCAAATCCTTTCGAGGATCCCTTCTTGGACTTCTTCGATGGGCAATTAGTCGCATAATGACCCATCTTATGGCAATTGAAGCATCTCACTTCATATTTGTCACCCTTCTTCCCTCCATGAGAAGAACTCGATTTTGGATGAGAATCCTTCTCCTTCCCTTTCATTGCCTTACTCGCTGAGGCCATATTTTCTTCATCCTCCTTGGATGAAGAACCAACTCATGTGCTCCTCCTGATCTCCTCCTGCATGAGATTTGACCATAGTTGTTCCCAATTCGACAGTTTCTCTCTTCCATTCACTGAGTCCTGGTAGCTATGCTAGATCTTATGAAGATCGAGGAGAGCAAGACTCACCATATCATCATCGGCTGTCATGATTCCTACACTTCCAAGCTCATCTTTGCATGTGGTAAGCTTGTTCAAATATGTAGGAATCGTGTCACCCTTTTCACACGTGATTTTCCAAAGCTTGTCCTTTAGCACCACCTTCCTCTGGTCACTGTTGTTCTGATATAGGTCCTTCAATGTCTTCCACATTGAAAATGGAATCTCCTTCCCATGGAGACTCGAGACAATATGGTCTTGAACTACCTCCAGAAGAATCCTCCTTGCTCTCGCCACACATTTCTTCCATTCCACTAATTCTTGGGCATTAGCTAATGCTACCTTAGGGACTTCTTGATCAATGAAGTCCTTCAAACCATTGTCCTCTAATACCACTTCCATGCGATCCTTCCATGCTATGTAATTTGAGCTGCCATCTAGGGGATACTCGAGTCTCAAGCCATTGAACACCATTGGTGAACTTTGAGAAGTGATAAGAAATCGATTGTGTACCTGAAATCAAGAACTTCAAACTTCGAACTTTTCCCTTATTTGTATATTGTTCTCCACTTTGATCACCTTTGCTCTGATACCATGTCGAAATTTCTCTATAGATCAACTAGATCTGATACCATGTGGAAATTCTCGTTGTAGATTAAATTGATTATGCAATGTACTAAAGCAAAATTCTTAATCTACTTCTATAATCAAGCATGCGGAAGCTTAATTGATTTGAGCAAGATCAAATAGAACACATATAACAAAGAAGAAGAATCAATACACATGAAACACAGAATAATACTTTGGGGAAAGCCTCAGTTAAAAACCCCGCACCTGTATTATCATACAAGGTGGAAATACATCAAAATTACACAAATCTTTATCTCTCACAGCTAGCCAGCTCTCATTACAATCCTCCTAGATGCTCACAGGAAAACAAGGCTTCTCACAAACCTTCTCCTCTACCTTCCAAGCCTCCTATTTCCTTGCGCTATTCCTCTGGGATGATCTTCTCCAACCAAGTGGAAAACTGATCTCTCACACTGATCTCACACCCTGTATGAACTATGCAATCCTCAAGGAACCTTGTTCCTTCTGCATGGATGAGTTTCCTCTATAGGAAAATTCCTCCAATTGACAGTACACCGTCCTTGCCTTTAATATCAACTGGGTCTTTGTCTGAATAGACATGCTTGAGTTATTTATGAGAGAATCTTCAGTTATCTGGAGTACACTAGTTTCATGCATGCATGCATTAAGTGACTGAACTCACAATTAGTTCCTAAAATTGTTTGGAACTAATTTAACTGGACATAACTCTGTTAATTGAGATAACTAATTACAACTCAAATACAACTCATCATTATCTCCTTAATTAAGGGATAATCTCCTTAACCTAAGGGATAAATGTTGCATGACTTCACAAAGACTTATGGGTTTAATTTCTCCAACTAATTAACTGAAGACGAATTAATTAATTATTTTTCAAGTAGCTGGTGAGACTAAATTCGAATTTAATGCACAATTTTAATTCAAGGACAAATTAAAATTGGAATATTCTGAATGTTCTTTTTAGCATTTCTTGTTGCTATTCTCAACGATAGCCTGAGGTCAACCAATAGGAAGTGGAAGGTGGAGCTACCCAAAAATCATCCCCGTGACTGAATAAAAATAGAACCACTCTGGTAGAGATAAGAGAAGGGAAACAAGGAACTTACACCCATGAAACCAATAGATAGTTGCAACTACACTAGTGGGAGGAATTGCAGAAAAAGAGAGGACTCATGGACATTTGAGAGGAAGAAAAAGAGTAAGAAGGTAAGTCTTATGGGAAA
>APFE031570607.1:0-20121 GCA_000404065.3 Pinus taeda
TCAAACTCTCTAGAAATTCGTTCTCCTAAAATTTCGTCCTCCTGAAATTTCGCTCTCCTAAAATTTCAACCTCCTGAAATTTCGCTCTCCTGAAATTTCAGACGTGTGGAGAGAGAGAGAGAAGCTTGAAGATGAGTGTGTCAAAATGAGGCTAATTCACCTTCTATTTATGTGCAACTTTGAGGATGAATAGGCATGATATTGGGCTTCTGAGCCTAAATAAGTTTGTTGGTCGACCTTGAGAATTTGTCCATAATCAAAATAAATTCATAACTTCATTTGTACATTTCAGAATCAGATGACCTTTAGATCAATCCTACACCTCTCAACGAGAGGAATCCAAGAAAAATATTAGTTGTCATAAATAAGATGACCCATGTGGAGTTTGGCCGCAGTTTCCAATTTTAACATGCTTCTTCATGTGTTCCTTCAAGTTATAGTATGATTTCTTATGGAACTTATTTTCCACAAAATATCAACATGGAGATTTTTTTTCTTGTTTAGTTCCATCACCTTTTCAGAACAAACAAATAAGTATTCATCTTCTTGAAATAATGATTAAGTTATGGCTTAATGAACAATCCTAAGAGATCACAATGGGAGCTTGATCTAGAATACAATTCCTTGAGCATGAAACCCATGCCTCAAGCATAACCAAAATAATCTCATTTTTCCTTCTTTACATAAATTACATAAAATCTGGATTACATATGTTATTATGAAGGTCAAACCTAGTTACATATTTCAATAGTATTCATCTATTATTCCATCTTATTATTTATATTTGTGCCTTGCAGGATGTTTCTAGGGTGACTCCAACAAGTATACAATCGTGTTATGCCCACTACACCTAGACGAGAACTCCATAACATGCCCTCTGCATCAAATATTTATGTTCCTTTTATCCCTGTTCCATTGCACATGCATGCTCCTATTACGAGTACATCAAAATCAATATATAATCCATCAAATGTGGGTTCAGTCAAAATTCTCCCACCAAGACTGAAACAAGTTTCTTTGAGGATTCTCATAGATTCACAATCGAGAATGTTAAGGCTCCTACCAAATATTCTTGAAAATGTTCAAATCAGACAAGAAATAATTGACCAAATTTAGTTAGGGGAAATGACATTGTTGGAGAGTGCAGGTCCTATCTTAGATCAATAGGTAAAATTATTTTATTTTTTTATAATTTCATTTGTTATGTTTAGGATAATTATTTTAGAAATGAAAATAGTTTCATATTTTGGTTGGGTTCTTAACAGTTCCACAATTTCAATGTAAATGCACGAAATAAGTGATAAAGTGCCTAATGTACCTATAAGGACATCTACCTCAACCCCCAAGACTACAACAATATCATCAGTAACTACAAGAGGAATGCAAGAAGTTACAATCTTGCTCACTTCAGAAGGAAATGTCTTGAAGGATGAACTGGGGTTAAAATTTTATCACTTCATTTTTTGTCGTGTAGAATAATTATTTGGAAATACCATCCAAATGGATTGCAAGAAGGAAACTAATGCTAAAAGAGAAGAACTATTTAAATATGTCATAATAACATTTGGTAATCCTGGTTTGGATAAGGAATTATTTTAGAGATTGCACGTAAATACATTCACTCAAAAAGACGAAATTTAAGGTAAAAGTTGATAAAAAAACTTGACGTATCCATGTCCAACTTGGATCACAGACCCAGTGGCATGGAATGAACTTATGAAAGATGCCAATTTGAAGAGGAAAGTCTACAATAATCCAAAATATAGGCCATAGGAAGAAGGAGGAGGTAAGAGACACATTTGAGATACAACAAAAGAAACCCAAACTAGGGTTTGAAGAATTGGATCTCATAAATTAGGATCTGGTGGATATAATAGCATTTGTGGTGGCATGGCAAGTGATTATTTTTCATCTATTATATTTTCTATTTTAGGGAAAATAACCATGGTCACGTTGAGTTAATTGTATCTTATTAGTTATTATACCTCATAAATATTATTATCCTTGTTAATGTATGTTCACCAATTCGAAAAGGAAGCTTCAGAGCATGGAAAATTTTAGGGGCTAATATTCGCCTAGTGGGCTAATTTTCCATGATTCGCTCAAATTTTAGAATATAAAATTATTTTATCTTTAAAATCACCAACATTATATAGATACTATATATAAAATCATTATAAATTTGAATAATTTTACAAATATGTCAATAAACATTTTATAGTTTGCATGTTAGGGATTAGTTAGATTCACCAATATTTTTAAACTTCAAGAAAATTTTCCATCCTTAAAATTTTCCTTGCTTTAGAGGAAGAGTTAAAATATGCTTTATTACATGGTTCCCAAGCTCTTCAACAACACATGATAGATCAAGGGGAAAAATTAATTACTGGTTATGAATCTGAGGTTAGTTGTTTCTAATATTTAATGAATAATGCAATAAATTAATTGGAGGTATAATGTTATTATAAAAAGTTAAATTGTGTTGTGTATAGGAATCCTAACAATCAAAATCGTCAAGTGAAACATCTGAGAGTAAGCATGAGGAGGAGATACAAGCACATGATGAATTGTTTAATGAACACAATCATTCAATTACCATTCATGAACCTTGGCAGGAAACCATTGTTGAATTTTGGCGATCGAGAGAAAAAAATAATGAGGAGGGTGTTCAATGTGATGAGCGTTCCACACCCAAAATTAGAGTAGTGCCTCGTAGAAAGAAGACAAAAAGGATTGTTATGTGTTAAATTTTAATAACTTGAATGTGCATTGCTCTAGCTTCTAAGGAGTGCATTAGGTTGTGAGGGTCCAAACATAAACTAATTATGTGTGAAACAAATTTTTTTTTGAAGATACTTTGTTTTTTGAACTTTGTGGAACAAAACAAATTTTGAAGGTACTTTTTTTCCTGCAACACTATTTTTATGTGAGTGCCACAGGAAAACAATGCATTGACTCTAGATGATGAATTGAATATATTGTGACATTGGGTTAGCAATAGTTTCCTTCAATGGCACTCCTACAACAATCTTCTGAAATGTATGGATTTGTACACTTATGATAGTTCATAATTGAATATTTCTTTTTTTTGTCAAGAATTATATTTTAGATCGGACTTCTATTGAATTTAATGCTAACCGTTGTGTTTGTGTTTCCAAGAGGAAGCCCAACCATCATGTTAGGGAGGGATTCTGATTTAATGCTTACTATTTCTGTTTCCAATAGGAAGCCCACCATCATGTTACAGAGGGATTCTAATTTAATGCTTATTGTTTGTGTTTCCAACAGGAAGCCCAACCATCGTGTCAAGGAGGGATTGAAGAAGACAAGCAACTTGGCATGGGTTTTACCAAAGCATTAGGAGAACCCAAATGGCCTTGTCCCTCAACATAGGTACTTGCTTCAAATTTCTTACTCATACAATTTGCATACAGATTTTATTTTGTAAGACATAAACCACCCAATTCTTAGTTGGGTTAGGATGAAAAATCCTAGTAGAGGTTGTTGAAATGCGGAAACAAGAATATTCCAATTTAATTTTCCCTTGAATTAAATTGTGAATTAAAATTGAATTTAGTCTTAACAGCTACTTGGAAATAATTAATTAAGTTATTTTTACTTAATTAGTTGGTAAAATTCAAGTTAGAAGTCTTTCTGAAGTCAAGCAAGAGTTATCCCTTAAATTAAGGAGATAAGCCTTAAATTAAGGAGATAAGATTAAGTTATATTTGAGTTGTAATTAGTTAACTCAGTTTCCTAAGTTAATTCTAGTTAAATTAGTTCCAAACTATTTGAGGAACTAATAGAGAGTTAACAGTTAGTTGATGCATGCATGCACTCAACTAGTGTATTCTAGCTAACTGGAGATTCCCTCATCAAAAACTCATGCATGTCTATTTTGAGAAAGGCCTAGTTGAGATGAAATACAAGGATAGTGTACTATTAGTTGCATGTTTTTTATTATAAAGAGAACTCATGCATACAGAAGGAATCATTTCCTTGAGGATTGCGTAGTTCTGACAGGGTGTGAGATCAGTGTGTGAGATCAGTTTTCCACTAGGTTGGAGGAGATCATCCCAGAGGAAAAACACAAGGAAATAGGAGCTTGGAGGGTAGAGAAGGCTTGTGAGAATCCAGGATTGCTTGTGATCATCTGCGAGAATTGTACTAAGAGTTGGCTAGCTATGAGAGCTAAGGCTTTGTATATTGCCTATGTATTTCCACCTTGTATGACAATACAAATAGTGGGGTTTTTAGCTGAGGCTTTCCACAAAATATTTTCATGTGTATTGTGATTTGATTCTTCTTCTTCTTGTTATATTTTTCAGCTCGATCTTTAAGCTTATGCAAATTGATAGTAGAAGTAGGTTATAGTATTCTACTTTGATTTATATTGCATTATCAGGTTAACTTACATAGTAGAGTTTCTACATGGTACTGGAGCCTAGTTGGGGTTGCAGGTGCAAATTGAATTCATATTATACTTCAAGGTTGGCAAATGGAATTCTATGGCTTGAGACTTGAGTATGCCTTGGAAGGTAGCTCGAATTACATAGCATGGAAAGATAGAATGGAGGTTGTATTAGAAGACAATGGCTTGAAGGAATTCATTGATAGAGAAATCCAGAAGCAAGCCTCAACTAATGCACAAGGTTTGGTTGAGTGGAATAAGTGTGTGGCGAAGGTGAGACAGTCATCCTTGAGGGAGTTCGAGACCATATTGTCTTCAGTCTCCATGGGAAGGATACTCCATTTTCATTGTGGAAGACATTGAAGGACCTATACGAGAATAATAGCAACTAGAGGAAATTGGTGCTCAAGGATAAGCCTCAAAGAATGAAAATGGAGAAGGGTGATACTATTTCCACATATCTGAACATGCTTGCCATCTATAGAGATGAGCTTAGTAATGCGGGAATAACTATTTTCGATGATGATATGGTGAGCCTCACTCTCCTTGGCCTTCCAAAGAGTTGGGATAACTATCAAGACTCTGTGAATGGAAGGGAGAAATTGCCAGATTGGGAATGACTGTGGTCAGATATGATCAAGGAGGAGATCAGGAGGAGCACACAAGATGGTTCTTCATCAAAGAATGATGATGAAGAAAATCTGGCCTTAGCGAGTAAGACAAGGAAAGGGAAGGGGAAGGCTTCCCATTCCAAATCGAATTCTTCTCATGGAGGGAAGAAGGTTGACAAGTCTAAAGTGAGATACTTCAATTGTCACGAGATGGGATATTACGTGACTAATTTCCGATCAAATAAGTCCAAGAAGGGATCCTTGGAAGGATCAGATGGTGAGGCATTAGCGTCTCAGTTCGAAATGGACTTTACCCTCATTGTATGCATGGTGTCATCGATGATGGGTTGTGTTTGGTATCTTGACAGTGAAGCCTCAGTCCACATGACCTGTGATAAAATTTTATTCAGTGCCTTGGAGGAGAAAGAACTCAAGATGTGCATAGATATGGGTGACGATGGAAGGTATAATGTTTCAAGAGTGGGCACAGTTACTTTTCAGAGGGAGCATGGACCTTCTATTACCTTGATAGATGTGATCTATGTGCTTGGACTGAAGAAGAACTTGGTATTGGTCGCGATGTTGGCGGACAAAGGCTATGATGTTGTCTTCAGTAAAGGAAAGGTGTTCCTAAGACACATAGCCATGGGTCAAACCAAGAGGATAGGGATTCGGGTGAAGAATATCTATAAACTAGAGGAAGATGATTGTGCAGCATTGAGTACAAAAACAAAATTGGTGCAAAGCCATGACATTGGCGAGTTGTGGTATAGGCAGTTGGGCCATTTGCATCATGGGGATTTGAAGATAATGCAGTAGATATCTACAGGACTTGCCAAAGGTAAACTTGAGCAAGTTGACACATGCAAAAGTTGTACCTTGGGAAAGTACACCAAGTCTTCATTTCATGATCGAGAGAGTCGAGCAAAGGTTATCTTAGAGCAATTTCATATTGATGTGTGTGGACCATTCTCAACGGCATCCAAAAAAAAGAAAAGGTATTTTTTGATTTTCATTGATGATTATTCTCATAAATGCTGGATTTATTTCATGCAGAAGAAGGACCAAACCTTCTCAAAGTTTTGTGAGTTCAAAGCTTTGGTCGAGAAAGTGTCAGGGAAGAAGATCAAGACCTTGAGAAGTGACAACGGTGGAGAATATGTCTCTCAATAGTTTAAGGACTTCTACATAGCGGAAGGAATTAAATGGGAGTTGACGACACCTCATAACCCATAGCAGAATGGGGTAGCTGAGAGGAAGAACAGAACTATTGTAGGGGAAACATGGCAATGTTGCATGACCAAGGCCTACCACTTCACTTGTGGGTTGAGGCATGCAACACAGTGGTCTATTTGCATAATGGAAGCCTGCATCACATACTTGGGATGCAGACACTAGAGGAAGCTTTCTTTGATAAAAGACCAAATCTGGGTCACTTCAGGATCTTTGGCTCATCGCTATATTCCCATGTGACAAAGAATGCATGGAATAAGCTTGAGCCGACAGCAGAGTTGGGGATACTTGTGGGGTACACTGATACACCTCACAACTATCGGGTGTACTTGCCTACCAGTCGGAGGACAGTGGTTCGTAGAGATATCAAGTTTGATGAGCAGAAGGCCATGCAAGCTTCCCTTCAGAGGGATCTTCAACTACAGGATGTGGAGGAACTGTTGGTTCCTAAGGAGGAGGAGCCTCAAACTAATGCGGAGCAACTGCATGTAGAGGCTCCAGGAGTGGAGACATCTACTCAAGTAGAGTCTTCCAGAGACGGATGGAAGCACACAAGAGAAGTTGATAGATTGTTGGAGGATGCGAGAGAGAATGTGGAAGCACCATTTTTTCAGTGCAGACAGAAGAGGTCACCTGAGAGGTACACTGGATACATGGCCCTTGCTCAAGAATGCGTTGAGACCAAGCCATATTCCTTTGAGGAAGCAGTGCAGCAGCCAATTTGGGTTGATGCTATGGTATAGGAGTATGACTCCATAGTTCGTAACAGTGTTTGGGACGTAGTTCTGACACCAGAGAACAAGTTAGTTGTGAGTTTTCATTGGCTTTACAAGGTAAAGCAAGCTGTTGATGATGGGAGGATCATGTTTCTACAATATAATTCCTTTCTTGTTGAGAGGGAGTGTTGAAATGTGGCAACGAGAATATTCCAATTTCATTTGTCGTTGAATTAAATTGTGAATTAAAATTGAATTTAGTCTTAATAGCTACTTGGAAATAATTAATTAAGTTATTTTTAATTAATTAGTTGGAAAAATTCAAGTTAGAAGTATTTATAAAGTCATGCAAGAGTTATCCCTTAAATTAATGAGATAAGCCTTAAATCAAGGAGATAATATTGAGGTATATTTGAGTTGTAATTAGTTAACTCAGTTTACTGAGTTAAGTCCGGTTAAATTAGTTCCAAACTATTTGAGGAACTAATAGAGAGTTAACAATCAGTTGATGGATGCATGCACTCAACTAGTGTACTCCAGTTAACTGAAGATTTCATCATCAGAAACTCATGCATATCTATTCTAAGAAAGACCCAGTTGAGATTAAACACAAGGACATTGTACTATCAATTTCATGTGTTTTCTTATAAATAAAACTCATGCATGTAGAAGGAATCATTTGCTTGAGGATTATGCAGTTCTGACAGGGTGTGAGATCGGTGTGTGAGATGAGTTTTCCACTTGGTTGGAGGATATCATCCTAGAGGAACAACGGAAGGAAATAGGAGCTTGGAGGGCAAAGGAGAAGGCTTGTGAGAAGCCATGATTGCATGTGAGCATCTGTTAGGATTTTAGTGAGAGCTGACTTGTTGTGAGAGCTAAGGCTTTGTATAGTTCTTATGTATTTCCACCTAGTATGATAATACAGATAGTGGGGTTTTTACCTGAGGCTTTCCCCAAAGTATTTTCATGTGTATTGTGCATTGATTCTTCTTCTTCTAGTTATATTGTTCAATTCAATCTTTAATATTTCACAAATTAATAGTAGAAGTAGGTTATAGTATTCTGCTTTGATTTATATGCCATTATTAGGTTAACCTACATAGCATATTTTCTACAGAGGTTGCTTTGGGTGTTCCAAGGTAAAGTCCATACCGTAATGCACTAAGAATCAAACTAGGGTAGACCAATCTACTGATAGACCACATTCAAAACAACCATACAATTTCCATTTATTAACCATACATCTATGCATTTTAAATGTTGTATTTAGATTTCAGATGAATTTTCTATCGCCGCTTGTCATGAAGGTGCCTTTTAGACCATTTGTTGGACAATGGGCAATACCAATCCATAAATGGGTCAATATATCAAAATTATTTTCCATGTCTAAGCACAATTAACAAATTTCTTATGCATATGTGTCTTCAATTTTTTTCATTGAACCGATGTCTGCCATTGAATTTATAGTAAAAGTTCTAAATAAGGATGTGGTAACTAGGACTTTGTCTGATGCTGATCATATAAAAGTACTAACCTTTGTTTCACACCATTCTTCAGATACCTTATTTGAGACTAAAGAGGTTTGTTGTGGAGGTAAATCCCCTCTGCGGATAGAGGCGATCCCACTAGCCTAAATGGGGTCTAGCAACAATCAAACAACGCTAACACGTATGTTCTTAATTACAAAGTAAAGACTGATGAGGGCCTACCTCGAATCCAATGCTAGTATTTGTAGAAGAGTCACCACTCTCGTTCTTTTGCTCCAACTGGTCACTATCCCCAGGATCCTCATGAACGGACACCTGCACATGCAAAGAAAAACACAAATACAAGCATAAAATCCAAGAAATGCAACTATATATCAGTCAGAAAGGATATAACTCAAACATCATTATAAAGACAACAAGAGTGGAACCATAATGATAGTCGTCTATTATTATTGATAAACAAAGAAGAATACAACCAAGTTCTGACGTTAAATCCTCCTTTGGCTGGGTGATCAGCAACACATGCGTTGCAAAGCTTGTTAGGAATGGGGAACAAGCCTCTCTCTCCTTGGTTACTTGGACAAAGATCTCCTCATTAAAGATATAGTCTTATGGGGATGAACAAGGCCTCTTGTAGCATGAGCTTAGCAATTCTCAGACTTTGGGACTTAGAATTTGGAGCTTTAAGAGTAGAATTACTAACTAGCTCGTCAAAGGAAAAGGGACAAACTTATATAGAGAGAGGAGAAGGAGATAGGATCATCCACAAGATTCATGGGATTGTCCTTATCATTAGGAAGCTTCCATGAGAGGTGGAGAACTACTTCCCTTCTATGGAGATTCGAAGCCCAACTAAACTAACTCAAACTGGAATCAGTTCATGGATAGGTTAGGAAGAACCTTCACAAGTTGGTTTGTTAAAAACTTTACCCAACTGGGTTGGAACCAGTGCAAATCTGAGACAGAGCGCCAGCTGGCACGCCCTCTTTGGAGGATTTCCCCCATTGGCGCAAGTGACACATTGTGGAACAACACCAATGGAAAAAGGGCTATTTTTATGGGTATTTTGCAGAAGGTGTCTTCAGGGCATATGAAGTACATACTCAAGGGGATACAATGCAAGTGTTTTCAGGTTATGTCACTTCTCACAGGTCCCGGAATAAGTCCTCCAATGTGTGGGAGAAGGGGTAACAAGGATGGTGACAAACTACTGTGTAACGAGGTTCTCATTTTGGACATGTTATTATTTGGGTCAATATGTTGTACTAGTAGCTTATATTTATGCCTTATATTTTGGAACTTTGTTTTACTCTATAATGACCCAACAGAAAAAATTATTTGGTCTTGTCAATCTGGTTATATGCCATGAATAATTTGTTTAAATAAGATGGAAATTTTTTTCCTACCAACGTTGCCCATTTTTACTACTTTCTAGATTGTTTCTATTAGCATACTTGTGAATAATCACTAGCCACATGCAATGTTCTTCTAGTCATGCTTTTACTTTGAAAAAGAAAATTTTATAAAGATCAACATATACTAGTTTATTTTATTTTTTATTTTTTTTCAAGAATACAGACTTTGAATCAAAATACACATAAACTGGCCTTTTTGCTCTTATTTAGTTTCAGAGAGTTTTTAGCCTAGACTCCTAGGACATATTGCAGTCCTCTTTCAAGACAAAAATGGTTCTTTCTAGTCTGTCAAGAAAGCAATGCCATATACATAAACAATTTCTGGCATAGACTCAAAACTTGACATACTTGAGGAATGTAGAAGTTTCTTTGAAAATAAACAGAAAGTGAGCAATTCATTAAAAGAAATGCCTAGACTTTTTGGCAAAAGGGGCTTTTTCTAGACTACCTTGTGTAAACCCACATGAAGAATCATTGTGGAATATCTATCTAGATGTTCTGGAAACTCTATGATGGTTGGTTTCTAGGATGTCATTTGTTTTGGCACATTCATCACTACTTTTTGCATGATTGGTTTCCTAGATTTGTTAAACCATTGACTTATCTATGTATTGAAGCTTCAACCTTCAACATATTACAATTTTTTTGATGTGTCATGAAGTATTTTTTTCTCATGGATTTGTAGTCAACATGAATCTGGTACGACCATCTATATTTTCTGTGAATTCTCTCTGGTTGGCAATTTTCTACCTAGCCACAGTCGATGATAGTAATATATTTTTCGTAAAATTTTACCAATCTTAATGATTAAGTTTCTTTTTTTTTTAACCTAGATTTTTATGAATTCCCCAAAGATAATAATAGACCTTAATCATACCCTACATCGCCTAAATCAACCCAAGCCTTAAAAATTCAAATAATAAGCTTTGAATGTGATATTTTTCAAAATTCTCTACATACAAACAAGCCTTAATCATCCTACTAATGTTTAGAATTGGAATTTTGGTTAACAATTACTTATCTGTAGATGGAAAATTTACCTTTCAAATTTTACCTATGAATGTGACATTTAGGTGGCAATGCTTTGTTTTCACAGGTTTTGTGGTCTAATTTCGGGTAGAACTATGTACACTTGAAAGTTGTTTGGTCTTCACAAGTTTTGTGATCTAATTCTAGGAAAAACTATGTACACTTGAGAGTTTCCATAGGGGCTATTTCTTCGAGTGAAAAAAAATGGTGATATTTTAAATGAAATTCCAAACATACCTATGCTCCTTGCCCATACATGGTCAAATGTTTTAGGTGGCCATTTTGGATACCCCATACTAGATACCTAGGTCAAAATTTATAAAAAGGTTACAATTTTTCCCTGAAATTGGTGGAAATATAAATTTGATTGTGAGAGTGTTTAAATTCTTTTTGTTCTAGAAATAGATTGCAAATTCAATCTAATTTTATCAAATTCATGCTAGAAGTTTTACTGCATTTAGAGAAAATTGTGGCTGGTTTAGACTAATGAAATTATGATTTCTCATGAAAAGCCCTGGCCTATTGAGACTACGCAATAAAATTTTGATTTCTCCATGAACAGTCCTTGGTGCTAGATACCATGTACTGGGAAATCAACCATGCCTGACAACTAGTTGAACAAGATTACAAAATCAAATGTTAGTATTAATGCACATTAGTATTCTACCTATCACACTTAAGTAACATTCGTATTATTTTATATTTTTCTATTATTTGGTATGTTGACATCTATTTCAAGAAATTGTTTCACGTTTTCCTTTTACTATCTGTTATGTTTCATGAATCACCAAATTTGACACAAGGAAGTTGTATGCCTACTGTAGGTAGGTCAGTGGAACATCATGAAAAAGGTAATGACTATCTTGACTCTTAAAGATAATTTCCCTATGTGAAATAAATGCTATATGTTTTCAATAGGAAAATAGCTTATGTATACACTTTGTACTATTGAAATCATTTATTGTTTGTAATTTTTAATGTAACATTTGCATAGCATGAGATGAAACATAAAATAGTCAATGGAGGCATAGTTAACCACTGGGCTTGAATCAACTTCTCATGGGGCATTCAATAAAGTATTGCTCTTGGATTTAGTCATGATTTGGCTCAAATGTGCTAAATCTCTGGCATGGTAGGAACATGTGGGCCTTGTTGACATTTCATATTCCTTTTAGGGGTTGTAAAATGATTTGTAGTTTATCCTATTTTGTACATAAAACCTAGAAAAAATGATCATAATATCTATTATTGGTTTACTCCCTCCCTTGTTTTCACGTATTCAATCTTGAACCTATTATACCAATCTACATGGCATGACCTGACCAAGTTGAAAGCTATGAAAATTGTATACAAATATGCATTGAACAAACTAAGAGGCAAGGAATTGGAGCTCCTCATAGTAATTCTACCTGACAATAATGGATATTTGTATGGTTAGTATTTTGTTCTTTTTTGAGGATTCAATAACTTTGATCATGTAGAAATGGATTTTACATGGAATTCGATCATGTAAAATTTATGGAATTAATGAGTATGTTATTCCATTAATATGTTTATATATATATATATGCAAGCAGCTTAATTGGTAATTTTTTGAATTTATGAATTCTAATATGTATGATCCTTACAATAATATATTAAGAAGTACTTTCAGTTGAAAAGAAATTTCAGGTGCATGTGTTTATTCTATAAGAATTATTGGATGTTAGGATAACTTATTATATAAGTTACTCCTAGTCAAATGTGTGAGTAAGGTGTCTTTATGAGGCATTGGATATTTACACTTGATTGTAATTGCATTCAATGGTATATAATTTATTACCATTCTTTTCTTCCTTATCTCTTGTTCCCTAGGCTTATTTTCCATAAAGGCTAAACCAAAAAAAAAGAATTCTAGGTTATCTCATTATTTCATTGCATTCACGAAAGTGGAATTTCAAATTCACAATTTATTCTTGGATTGAATCCATGTTGTCTCTGTCTACAGGGTTGATTGGAAATGCTTTTCCAAAAAAGAAATTCTTAATGTTTTTTAATCAAATTGTTTGGATGCCTACCAAAACACTTGTGGCTTTAATCTACAACACTTATCAAATTATTTTTTTACGGTAAAAGCTTGATGTCAATGTTTTTGATATTTACACTTGATTGTGATTGAATTCAATGATATATAATTTATTTACATTCTTTTCTTCCTTCTATGTCATTCACTAGTTTTATTTACCATGAAGGCTGAACCAGAAAAAGAAGTCTATGTTATCCCATTATTTCATTGCATTCAAGAAAGTGGAATTTGCACTTCAAAAGTTATTCTCGGATTGAATTTGTTAGCACTCCTCAGTGTCCCAAGGCTACGAAAGGAAGCCAAAGAGGTAAGCTAAAGCAATCCTTAGACTTCGAAGCTAGCCCTAACAAATCAAAGAAGGCTCTCTCAAGAATCTCACAGCCAATGAAATAACTAGAGAGGGAATTCAGATGTTAGGCTAGATATTCAGCTCGATGGTGATTCATTTAAGAGTTCCTTGGATGAAGCTCATAGTTCTAGGGACTTGGTTGAGGTTTCTAATGATCAATTGCAGAGATATAATGGGGCAAGGTAGGCATGGTTAGTGACAGAAATAGGTTGTCGGAGTGGTGCATGGATGAAAAGACAGAAGATTAGAATGAGCATGTAACCATGAATTCATTCATCAAGAAGAGGGAACACTACCATGAAAATCTCAATAAAACAGAGCATATAACCTATGAATTATGTTTAAAAATCATGGGATGATCACAAAAAAAGCATAGAGATGGTAGGAAAACAAATATGAGAGAAAATGTTGTCACAGAAACATACCACAAGAATCCCAAGATAATAACTACAACTGCCTATCATATTACTACAAAATGTACACTAGAGCCAATATATGATTCAAAAACATCCAACTTACAATACTTGAAATCTGAATTATTTATAAAATTATTTACAAAATTAAAAATATTGAAACAAAATTCAAGATTTATCACAAAATTTATAAAAAGAGATCAAACTGCTAATAATATCAATTAGTTGAGTTTTGGTGTTGTTCTGGGCATTTTGGTGTAACCAAGGCCTCGAATAGACATTTCTATTAATTATGTTGGCTGATCAATTGCACCATTGTTCTACTTTTTACTTCATTCTGTCTTGAAAACTGTTGTAATGAATGTGCAATGTTCTCTCCTTTTGCTTCTTAAAACATGTTCAAATTGTCCTCACTGTCCATTAGTTTGCTATTGTTATTTCAGTTTTAGCATTCTCTCCTTTTGCTTCTTAAAACATGTTGAAAGTGTCCTCACTGTCCATTAGTTCACTACTGTTATTTCAGTTTTAACAATTTCCCCTTTTTATGTTAATTTAATTCCATTTATAGAATTTTGAAAAATTTCAGGAGATAATAATATGTCTACAACAAAGGGGGGCCAATCCTTTCAAATTGTGAATGGACGCACGTGGAGGGGCCATGTGGTAGTAGCGGAGTGGAGGTGGAATGAAAGTGTGGGACCGTTGGTGAGAGAGGGTATGAGGATGAGCAGTTTTTGGAGAAGGGTATGAGTGGTATATGATTTTGAGAAGGGGCGGTGTGAAGTCATGTAGGAGGGGCACGTAACAGTGGGCCTCGGTGGGAAAAATCACTTTTGGACCCCCCTCCCCCCTCGCTGCTAAAGGGAATCATGGTGGGGGGACCAAAAATGCCTGGGGGTCATCCAATGGAAAGTAGATTGCGATTGGGAGCAGGGAGATTGTGGAGGCTTAACCATCGGTGGACCCGACATCCCATCACAATACATTACATAAAATATTGCAGTCACATGATTTTCTTACATCGGCGAGAAGTGTTAACCATAGACTTACATCCGAAGCTATAACAAAATTGCAACATAAAAAAATCTCGTTCGGAGAGGTCTTAAAACATTGCAATAGCAATCAGGAGAAGGACCTTGCGGGGGAGACTTATCGCAATTGGCGAGGGGAGAGAAGGGCTTATCACAGTCCGTCGATAGAGACGATATTGCAATCGGTGGAGGGGGGAGGGTTCTATGAAATTGGTGGGATGGATATTTTGTGGTATGGCAACACATGGCCTACGGGTCCCAGCCCTTTAAAAGGGACTTCAGTAATGGTTTTTATGTGTTAAATGGAATGCGGATATAGTTAATATCAAATGGATATTTGGCTAGAGTTGGAATAATAAAGGGATTTTGGCTAGTGTTTGGTAATTAATATGAACAAAGGGAAAATGGATCATGTCTAGAAAAGGGGAAAATGCAGTCATGGGTCCATGAAACAAGTCTAATTTAATCTGAAAGTATTATAGTTTGACAAAAATTATGTCATCAATGTAAAAGAGAACATTTGATCACGGATACTATTCAACACCAACATTGGCTCCAACTGGGGATGACAACTCCTTTAGGAGGTGTCAAGAACCATAGATCTCTGAATTTTCAGATCACTTCTTAGTCCATTGGCTACTCCCAACCATTACCTAATTGATCCATAACCTAATTGATCCACTCCTGCATACTCTAATTGATCCATAACCTGTTCATTGAAGTGGTACGAAATTTCCAATGAAATGTGATGAGACTGTTGATGGACAAGAAAAGAAAGCTATTTTTTGAACTAAATCTCCCTTACCCCTATTTTTAGGCTCACAAATAACCAAAGAAGCACCACTTTGTCTGCAAAACTCATCCAAATAATTTCCTATTGGATCAGTGAAAATATGAGGAGGCTGTTGTAACCTATTGTGGATTGGTTTTGATGAAACTACATGATCTTGTATAAGCTCTTCATATTTCAAATTTTCAAACTAAATGTCAGTTGGTAACTGTGATTGCTGGCTGAGAAAGGGATCTATATTTCAAACAACATTCTCAACACTTTTAGGAGAAGATTGCCAACTGTTGTCAACTTGCTTATATTCTTCCTTGGAAACCTTATAATTTTCTCTTATTTTTGAAAATGAGGAGAAACATAGGTGTAATGAGTCTCGATCAAGATGCTCAACATCTTCTTCGTGCTCAATATCAAAACTGAAAGACTCCTGATTGCTAATCTTGGGAAAGTTTTCTCTCAGAAATCAAAATGAAGTGAAACATAAGGGGAAAGACCTTTCACTTACTTTGAAAAATTATACATTTTATACATTATTGTCCTGATTGATATGCACAGGTTGAGTGTTTTCTTTGAGTTGTTGTAACCGAACTTCCTCCTCCCAAAAACATGTTGTTGATTGCTTCGAAGAGAGCCTCGATTTCAACAACATAGTCATCATCATACTAATCATACTTGTTTAACTCATTGATATAAAGAATTTCATTAAGCATTCATGTTGGATCAGTATATTTCTTCTCCAAAAATTAATCTACAAATATATTTCCATGAATTTCTATAAATGAATACAAAAAGCAATCATTTTCTGACCTATGGTAACTAGGTTTAATATTAAAATGGTTAGAACCAACAACCGCTTTTTCTTCTGCAATAAGTGGGACATTGTGTTTTTGAACAGAAATTTCATATCTCGTGGTGATCCTTCACATAATTTCTTCCTTCAACTTTGACCTTTTGAGCACCATATTAGCTTCCACAGCTATTGCACTATACGGCATTCCTTCGAGTGTGGTAGCATCCCTTTCTCTCAATTGAAATGCCATTTCTAGATCAAAGGCATCTAGTTAGTGTAAGAGAGTTAAATCGAGAGGCAGTTTGATATCAACAAGGATTGAATGGTATACTTCATTGAACCTAGCTGAAAAGTGTTTCACTATTTCTCCTAGATTTCTTTTCAAACGATTATATTCTTCTAAAACCATAAAAGGATTCCTCTTGATCACGTATTTATTTAGTAAACCTTTCATAAACTGACGGAAATAAAAAATTCTTGCAGCTGGAAAAATTTTGAACCATTTATTGGCTTCACTTTGTAAAGATAGAGAAAAAATCCTGATACTAACATCATCCTCTTCAACCTCAAAAAGGTCGAGAAAATTTTCAAAATTCTCAATGTCTTTTCCAACAGTAATGTTACCATATTCTCCATCAAACCTAGGAAGATATTTGTAATAATCTTGATGGAAATCATGGAGTATAGGAAGTAAGATGAGTGGCTTGTATCTATCTAGAATTTTACAAGGTATAGGAGTATGTACAGAAGCTATAGGATTATTCTTGATCTCCTAAGTCTCATCAGGTTGAATATGATCAACAAAAGTTTCAAAAGAAGGGTCTTGACCAAGATTAAAAGTGTAAGGGGAATTTATATTCACAATCTTCAAAGGAAATGAATCAAATGTAGGTCTGGGATCTTTTCTCAAATATATTTACTTTGGAAAACCTTCTCAACTTTCTTAGAAATAAAGAAGAAATACTTTATGACAAAGAACATGATGTCTTGGATGAAATTCCATGTTGAATACCTAATCTTTCCATATTGTCCTTTCATGTTTCTGTTGGTAATGTTCATCCTCCAGTGGAGTCTTCAAATTAGGTTGAACGTTGATTGGAGTCGCTAAGTAAATGATTCAACCTTCATATGTGTCTGACTGCTACCCACCATCAGCAAATTAGATCTTTAATTTGATCATCTTTCCCAGGGAATATAAAATTGTTCACTCTCCTTGGTATGGTCGCGAGAATGTTAGCACTCCGCAGCATCCCAAGGTTGAGAAAGGAAGCCAAGGAGGTAACGTCAAACCAATCTTTAGAATTGGAACCTAGCCCTACCAAATTAGAGAGGGCTCTCTTAAGAATCTCACAGCCAATGAAATGACTGGAGAGGGATTTCAGATGTTAGCCTACATATTAAGCTCAATGGTGTTTGATTTAAGAGTTTACTATATGAAGCTCATAGATCTAGGGACTAGGCTAAGGTTTCTAATTAATTGCAGAGATATAATGGGGAAAGGTAAGAAAGATGAGTGATATAAATAGGTTTTTAGGATGGTGCAGGGATGAAAAGATAGAATACCAGAATGAGCGTGTAACCATGAATTCATTCATCAAGAAGAAATAACACTAGCATGAAAATCTCAATAAAACAAAGCATATAACGTATGAATCTTGTTTAAAAATCATGAGATGATCACAAAAAAAACAAAGAGGTGGTATGAAAAGAAATATCAGAGAAAACATTGTCATAGAAATATACCACAAGAATCCCAAGATAATAATTGAAACTTCCTATTATATTACTGTAAAAAGTACACTAGCTCCAAGCTATGATTCACAAACATCCAACCTACAATACTTTGAAATCTGAAGTATTCATACAATTATTTACAAAAAATAAATATCTTGAAACAAAATTCAAGATTTATTACAAAGTTATAAAAATAGATCAAATGGCTAATAGTATCAGTTGATTTAGTTCTGGTGTTATTCTAGCCATTCTGGTGTAACTGAGGCCTCGAATAAACATTTATGTTAATCCTGTTGGCTGATGAATTCCACTGTTGTTAAAATTTTTACTACATTCGGTCTTGAAAATTGTTTTAATGAATGTGCAATGTTGTCTCCTTTTGTTGCTTAAAACATGATAAAAGTGTCCTCATTGTCCATTTGTTTGTTGTTGTTATTTCAGTTTTAACAATTTCCCCTTTTTATGTTAGTTTATTTCCATTTATAGACTTTTGATATTTTTTGGGAGATAATAATATGTTCATAGAAAGGGGGGGTTGATTCTTTTGAATTATGAATGGGCGCAAGTGGAGGGGCCACGTGGGAGTAGGGGAGTGGAGGTGGAATGGAAGTGCAGGACCGTGGGCAGAAGAGAGTGTGAGGATCAGTAGTTTTCGAAGAGGGGTAGGAGTGGTATATGGCTTTGAGAAGGGGGGTGCAAAATCATGTAGGGGGGACATGTAGCAGTGGGCCCGGGTGGGAAAACCCACTTTTCGGACCCCTCCCCCACTTCTAAAGGTAAACATAATGGGGGGGAAGGCTTGGGAGTCGTTTGATGGAAAGTAGATTGCGATCAGGGGTAGGGAGATTTGGGAGGTTCAACCATGGGTGGACCCGACAGCGCATCAAAATACATTGCATAAAATATCAGATCTGGCGAGACTTTCTCGCATCGGTGAGAAGTGTTTACCATAGACCCAGACATAAAGCTATAATAAAGTTGCAACATAAAAATATCGCATCCAAAGGGCTCCTACCACATTGCAATCACAACTAGGAGAAAGACCTTATGTGGGAGGGACTTAGGATTAGTGCATTCTGCAATTGTGATATCACAATCAGAGGGGGAGACTTATTATAATTAGGGAGGGGAGAGAAGGGGTTATTGTAGTCGGTGGGTGGAGACGATATTACAACCAGTGGAGGGGGAAGGGTCCTGCATTATCAGCAAATAGGAGAGTTTGCGATACGGTGACACGTGGCTTGTGGGTTGTAACCCTTTAAAAGGGACTTCAGCAATCGCTTTTAAGTATTAAATGGAATGCATCTAGAGTTAATATTAAATGGATTCCCAACTAGAGTCAAAATATTAAAGGGATTTCAACTAGAGTTTGGGAATTGATATGAACAAAGGGAAAATTGATTAAGGCTGGAAAACGAAAAAAAGTAGTCATGGGTCCACAAGACAAGCCAAATTTGATCTAAAAGTATTATAGTTTGACACAAATTTTGTCCTCAATATGAAAGAGAACATTTGATCATGTATGCAATTCAACTCTAACAAAATCCATGTGGACTTTATCTATAGGGTTGATTGGAATTTCCTTTCTGAAAGATTTTTATCAGTTTTCTTGAATCAAATTGTTTGCAAGGATGATTGGAATTGCTTTTCCAAAAGCTTTTGCTTAGTGTTTTTGAATCAAATTGTTTTCTTACCTACCAAAACTCTTGTGGCTTCAATCTGCAACACTTATCAAATTATTATTTTAAGATAGGAGCTTGATGTCAATGTTTTTTAGCTACTATATAATCTAGACACTTTTTTATCTATTTTTATTTTATAGCAATCTTCTGGAGTGCTAGCTGGTCGTGCTTAAATATCTTATAAACCAAGAGATTATTCTTAAAGTTGTTGTTTGATTTTTTTCTGCAAAAGCTTTGATATCTTGATCTGAATTATTGGTTGTTCAGATTCTTTTTCGCTATGACCTTTCATAGTTTTTCCATAGTCACATTTAAGAAGGCTTCAATTGCTACAGAATGAGGCTGATTTGGAGACATTAACACAC
>APFE031570608.1:0-13839 GCA_000404065.3 Pinus taeda
GTTCAAAACCAGAGGGTGGTAGAGTATGTATGCCTTCGTAGACTTAGCAGTCAAATCGCTGCGCGGAGGTGGGTCCCTTGTCCCACAAACAAGGGGGTCTCATACACCAATTTGGTGTCTGGCTTGGCTGTGACCTTAAAAATGGATATTATTATTATTAATAAGTTCTGAATCAGTAAAAACACTTAAGTTTTGAACTTTTAAGCTTTTGGCTAATTACAATCCTAAAAGGAAAGCTTCATATTTAGCCACATTATTTGTAACTTCGAAGTCTAATTTACATGATTGGGTTATATTTTATTTTTCAAGTGAAATTAAAACTATTGTACCTCCTACCCCATCTTTTGTTCAAGAGCTATCAAAGAATAGTTTCCAAATATAAGTTTGGTTTGATTTAGGACTTTCAACTACCTCTTCAATTTTGACTTGAGTTTTATGTTGGTTTGGAGTGAGTTGAAAACAACCAAAGTCTTGATCTATTGCATAAATTGGATGGTTCCTTGGCTGGTCAGTTTTACAAAAAGTATGTACAAATCTTACCTCTCTATATAATCTTAATTGCTCTCCTCCATAAACAGGGATAGTAGCATATGACATATCCATCTATAGAGTTCCCCCTAATTTGGCACAACAAGACCTAGAAAGGAGCATATCAAGTACTACACTTTTCACTGGAATTTGGGTAAGGGTAACCACTAGATCTTTGATCAATCCCAAACATCGCACCCTTTTAGAATCAAAGATGTACAAGTCATGGTAGGATCTATTTATGTCGACTTTCAAATGGTCCATGACATATTTTGGCATAAGGTTGTGTGATGCTCCTGAATCAAGGATACAATTATACAACATGGAATCATTTGTTTTAAGAGTTACATAGAAAGGAGGCACTATCTCATCTATCATGTCTGAACTAGGGCCAAAAAATAATGTTGGTTTTTTGTCTTGTAGACTTATGACATCACCTTCAACATCAGCCAAGGTATTTTGTATCCATTTTGTGACTTGGCTTTTGTAACCAGAGTTTTTAGAAAGTTATGACAGTGGAATTGGGATTTTAACCCTCTCTAATTCTTTTTCAACATTAAATGTAGTGAAAATGTTTTTTCCAGTTTGGGTAGTATCAATTGACTGATCTAAGGGTTGAATAAGAGTTTTTTGAGCTTCAGCAGTTTTCGTATGTGGTTCAATTACTGGAGTTTCCTTTGGAGGTCTCCCAGGATCAGGCCTAGGCCTAAGATCATACCTTTTGTTTAACTTTCTAATTAAAAATTCAGAGAAAGAGTGATATTTAGACACCTGTGAAGCTTCCTGATCTTCTTGAACCCGATTTTGTTGTGAGAGAGGAATGATGACTGTTTGATTGGAAGAAGAATCCATACTATTAATATCCTCAGTAATTGTCATAGTATTATCATTAGGTTGTTGACCATCTATTAATAGAGGAGTAGGAACTTGTTGATCATTGCTAGGTCTCTGAAGAATTTGTAGTGGTGGATTTCTTTTATACTGACCTTGATTTTGGTTTTGGGGTCTAGCAACTATTTGTTGTATTATCCTAGGTTGGGTCTCAATCTTTGAAATCTTATTTGATAGGTTTCTAATAAGATATGTTATTTCATCTATTTTTGAGTCTTCTGATTTAGTCTTAGAGGAACTAGAGGCTTCTTGAATAGATTTGAGTTTTCTTTGGGCCTTTTCTTCCTTAAGTTTTAAAGAAGTCGAGGCCACCCTATTTGCTTCTACTTTTATAGCGTTTGTTTGCATATCTTCAAGAATTCTTGAAGTTCTCTCTCATAGCATAATAGAAAAGTCATCATCAAAATCTTTATAAAATCTAGACTTAGCTGCTGCTACAGGGGGCTTACAATCAGTAGGCATTTTGTGATAGATGTTATTGAATCTTTTGATAAAATCTGATACTAGTTCATCGAAGTTCCTTTTAAGCTCTTCAAATTCTGTGAGGAAGTAAAGAGGATCCTTTTTCACACCCCATTGATTTTTAAATATGGTTGTAAGCTCTTCCCAATTTCTAATGCAAGCTGTTGGTAACTGCCCAAACCAAATCCTCACATTTTCTTCAAGTGACTGTACAAACAATCTCATATAAACATTTTCTTGTTCAATATTCATGTTGTCTGCAAAGTCTAGGAAATCTTGAAGATGGTCCTCAGCTGAGGGACCAGTTTCTCCATTATACTTGGGAAGGTATTTTAAGTATCCAGCTCGGAATGCATCAAGGTTATTAGGTAAGACTAAGGCAGCATATCTAGCTTATACAATAGGTCAGAAAGCCATGACAGTAGGTGGTGCATGAGGTGCTTAAGGTGTATCAGGTTGTCCAGGTGAAGTATGTGGTTTTTGTGTGGATGTAGAGGATGAAGAAGAAGTAGAGGAAGAAGATGGTGATTCAGGGGTTGATGATCTAGTTGGAGGTGAAAGAGGAGGAGATCCCCTAAAATACTGCAAAGGAGTCTTAAGAACCAAGTTTGGGACCTGTAAAGGAATACCTTCTTTTGTTTCAAAGAGAATATTAAAATACATAGAGAAGTTTTCCTTAGGTTGTTAAGAAGAAGAAGCTTCAAGTCAGTCAAAAATGGAAGGAAAATGATAGGTGGTAGGGGATATGAAATCTGTGGGTTTATATAATGGTAGATTAACACCCAAATCATATTCAGTTTTAGGTGATCCTGGTGGTAGTGTGGGTATTGGATGAGATTCTAATGAATGAATAAGGTAGGCTAACTTAAAATCAACTCCTTTATCTAGAAGTTCAGCAACCCTAGGTGATAAATGGGAGTAATCAGGAGTAGATGGGATATTACTATAGGGGTCAAATGATTCTAATTCTTTAGACTGTAGGCCTGAAGAGGAAGAAGAAGATGGTTGGTGTCCCCTTTTAGAAATGGCGTTTCTCAGAAGCCTTTTAGGGTCTAACAGAGGACTAACTATGTCAGCTTCTAAACGAGATCTGGTATGTTTCAAAGGTTCTAGCTTGGGAGTGTGGAGTTGCCTAGGTGAATGATTTTAACCTTTCTAAACCCTTTAATCACCTTAAAGAAAAAGAATATATGAATATCGTTGTCCCAAGGGAAACTTGAAAGAAATTCTAGTGCCAATTTGATGTTGTACCTCTGAGATAGTAGTAGGCGAGCTAACAATGCCAGAGCATCTAAAATAATTGCTTTGGGGTTTTTGGTTTTAGTTTTGGAAGACCAATGAATGAAGACAAATGTAGAATTGAAATACTTAATCCTTTGGACAATATTAATATCTCAACAAAGGGCTACTATAAAGCTTTACATAGTGATATAGATCAAATAGTGGTGAGAAGAAGATAGAAAATAATATGATTATCACAGTTTCCAGACTATAAAACAAAACAATCATAAGTGTGAAAACCTTCTAAACTACGTTCTAAAGATTCAAGGCAGTATACTTAAGCTTACAAGAGATACTGACAATTTATTGATTATAGGGGATTAGCTAAAAAGACAGTTGATTAGTCCATTCTCTTAATAGATGATTACTTTAAGAGTTTATAGGAATAAATTGAGACACAATTATTCCTACCTAGATATCTCTATAAGTCATAAGCATATGAAGAAAAACATAATGATTGATAACTGGAAAAACTTACAAGATAACACAAACTGTGTAAAACCAAATTTAGAATCCTCTTCTTTGTATTAAGGTTCCAGAAAGACTGAGTACATCAAGTGTCTAGAAAACCTTCCTTCAAAGGTGCAACTAGGTTCAACGTAGAATGAACAATCATCACTTAACAAGCAATGAAAAATGAACCTTGAACCCATAACAACTCGAGAAGAGAGTTATTTATAAAATAATGAAACTAAGAAAATATCCTAAAACTGATTAAGATTGATTCAAGGAAAGGAAAGATCTTCATGCATGAAGATAGGGGCAACTATTGAACTGCTTCTTGCTATCCCTTTTATTCAGGTTGTGTTGGCTTTGTTGTTTGATATTTTGCCCTTTAAGCTGCTTGATTGTTTGTATCCTTTACGATGGTTGATCCCTTAATTTGATCTTTCCTCTGATACTCTTTAAACTCTGTGAATATCCTTTAACCCTAATAAGTAACCTTTACTATGTTCCTTTTTTACCTTTACTGTGCATTTCAGGTTTTTACTATGTTTTTCAACAGTAAACCATTTTAGATTTTATGTTACAAGGTAAAGTGATTTGATATGATCTTCATTTTTGTCTTCCAACTGTACGCAGGCTTTTTCTTTGTGAGCCTGGAACAGGAGTTTTTACCTGGAAAACACAGAAATTGTTAAGAAAACATAGGTGGCAAAGAAGGTCGTCAATGGCTTCATTGAGCTCGAAAGGATATTGGAAGGAGTCTAGAGTGTATCGGAAGGTAAAACAATGGTTTTATTCATCGCATAGGTTTATGGAGGTTTCACTGTGTAAATGGGTGAAACAAAGGAAAATTGTGAAATTTACATTTAAACGGAAAAACAGTTTACTTTTTGAATTATGGCGAAAAGTGAACAATGGCCATTTTTTCGTTATATGGGAGGTGGTTTTGGTTATCATTGCACCGCTTATGAAGTGCGGGTGATTTTGGGAGGGGTCACTCGATATAGTTTGAGCCTAACACGTAGCAAGGGGAGGTGGTGGAATATTGCTTTTTTTGGGTGGGTAATGCTCGGACAGAGAGCCAACCTGAAATTGCTGAGGGTCATTGGATTTGAATGCATTTGATTGGACGGTGGTGGAGTGAAAGAGTAGCATGAAGGGGCCCAACAATTAATCATGGTGGTATGGGCTTATTATGGGTTAAAAACTGAGATTAGAGGGGTTTTATGGTTAAACAGAGGTTTAGGTTGGTTTGTCTTTTAAATCATAAAAACAATTTAACAAATAAATCCTTTGCAAAACATGGTATGACGAACTTGAAATAGTATGAATTCGGGTGGATAAATGGCATTGGGTCTGGGTTCATTTCATATCACAATCACAGTTTAGTGAAGGAAGGCCCATCACAAAGGAATGTGATAGCGGCCGAATGCGATGTGGAAAATAAATCATGGATAATACTGCGTCGGGTCTAGGTTCCCGTCGCATATCAGAGATCGCAATGGCGGAGGGTGTATGTTTCTGCTAGGACTTGCAATGCTTGAAGGATGCGAAATGACAATTAATTATGAAATATATTTGCATCGGGTCCAGGTCCATCATGCATCACATATTGCAATGTGGAGGAGAGTGCATGCACGTTGAAAGGTTTTGCGATCTGCCGATATGCAATATTTTATGGAATACATAGTTTTATAATAAAACTTATGGTTTCGGGATATTTAGTAAAAGGGAGTTAATAATATACGGGAAAGGGGACTTTTAGGGGTTTAATACTATAAGTTAGCGTTAATATGAAACATGAGCAGAAAAGGGAAATATACTAAGTATAATGATTTTTCATGAGTTATTTGCTTTTCACATATATACATCAATACTTAGGCTTAACATATTTTTGTGGGTTTTTTGGGTAAAAGGGGATTTAGCATGGGGTTTTCACTTTTCCTAGGCAAAAAGGATTTTAACCTTAGGAAAAGGGGTTTTTTATGGAAAATGAATGAATATGAACTGTATCAAGGTGGGAAGGGGAAATTAGTATGGGGATGAGGGAAGTTAATATATTGATCTTGTAGACCTTCATTTGTTTTGTGTAATTGCCTCATGGACACAGAAACATATGGTAAAACATGATAAATGTATATTTTGTCTAATCAATCATCATACTTCTGCAACCTTTCTTCTACTTACCCTTTTCTTATCCTATCATTTTTTTCTTCACTTAATGGGTGCATTTAAGCTAGCAAACCCTTTTCATTTCTTTTTATTAAAAAAAAAAACTATCTAATTCTAACCTTATAATCTCCAAGGGCCCAGATTAGACTAATGAGCACCTTATTATTCTCTACCTAACTACGGATCTGCCAAGATTAAACGGTTTGGACAGATCTTTATTCTCTAATTATAACATCAATTTTAAAGCATGAAGCGGTCAAGATTAAACTTTTTGACTATCATGGGTTGTGGCATTTATGACAAGCTGCACACAACCATTATTTTACAGAAAAAATAGTAGTGGCATTTAGACTTGTTCACTTTCAGAGTTTATTTGTTTTCTTTTCTTTCTAACCTATCATTTTCTTTTTGTCTTCATTTTTTAGGACATCTAACCTAACATTTGCTTTGATATGGACATCATCATTAAGATATTTTCAAAAACATTTTATTCAGTATTGTTATGTCCATATCCTAGCTTAACATTTTTTCAAATATTATATCTTATCAAAACCAAAAAATGCTACAACAGGGGCTACATATTTAACTGAAGCTAAGTGAAGATGCTATGATGATCGAAGGATTGAACAATACTTTAGAAAGAGTTAGAATTGATTTTCACAAGACAAGGTCCATATAGAGAGCTAGAGTTCTACTAGTGTGTTGCCAATGTTGTAGTACCTAAAACCGCCCTCAAAATTTTTTCATATGCTTCAATTTTGTAGCCTTCCTTCTAAACCAAAACAACTCATCTTGTAGAGTTCTAGTTCTAGACTGGCCTTAGAGAATTGAGAAATTCTTAAGGGAAATTGGCCTTCCTCTTGGGAATTGTGCAATCATGACTACCGGTGATACTTGAGCTCAAGAAATGCATAGTAATGAATGGAAGCCAACATTGAGATGGGGAATTTTTCACATAGGAGAGGCATCCCAGAACGACTAAGCCCAGAAATTGTGCAGAACCCACTATGCTAAAAAGTTGCTCAGTGTATGAACCAAAGAGTTGCCTGATCCTTCCCATAACTATGTAATATTTCTAGGCAATGCATGGTGGTTTTTCGCGAAAAAGAAAAAATAAAAAAGCAAAAAAGAATCCATAAAGAATATGGATCTATTTTTAGCATCCTGAAGTAGGCACTTGAGTTATGGTAGAAACCACTACCAAGTGTCACTTTTTCCTTGATTTTAGGCGTGCGCATCACAAACCCTAACTTTACGAGATATATTTAATCGATGTTGATAGAGCTCATTTACACACTCGATCTTGGAGCTCTAGGATTCCTAAGGAGATCAAGGAACCTTTGGTGCAATCGTTGTCTCATTTTCAGTTGACTTTTGCTTTTCTAGTCTTTTGTCACTTTTTTTGTCGCTTTATGTTGTTTAGCTTATGGGGGTGTTGTTTCACTTGTTTCTTTGAATGACTTCTAAATTTTTTACTTTTCTAGCTTTTAGAAGTGTTGTTTTGAGTTTTAGATTGCCTTTCCTAAGTGTCACATGAGTTACTCTATTTTTGCACCAACAATCACTGTTGCGACTCTCTTCACATGCTTCATTTTCTTTTAGTTTAATTGATTCCTACACTTGTTTCACATTCATGCATCAACACTTAGTAGATATACACTCAACATCACACCATGCTTCAAATCTACTTGATTTTCACACTCCCCTTGGAAAATCTAGGTCCCATTGCCTGGATCTCACACTTCACTACATGCACTACGCAACCTAGGAGCTCAAGGCCTCTGCCTTGGCTTCTGTAATTATGCTAATCCTATCCTGTGTTGGCTCCAGTTGTGCATAGTGTAGTTCAAGGAGTCAACCTCCCAGCTTGGACACTAAGACTACACAATGCATAGTCTCTCCTAGCCTTGGCCCAAAGTAAACTGCATATTGCATAATTATAGTCATCAAGCTTCTCAACTGACTGTTGGGGTTGTGCAATGTGTAGATCCCATAGTCAGCGAGTGACCTTTGTTAGATTGAAATGTGCAATCCTTCCCATCATGAGCCCAAATTGTTACCTAATCTTGTCTTGAAGTTGCTTTGGTTTTTAAGCTGACATTTTCTTTCCATGAGTGTCCAGTTTCCCCCACAGGTACAACAGTTTTTTATAATCTCTCTAGCAGTTATAGTTAACATCAAATCTAAGAGAGTTGCATCAAAGGAAACTATCGAGAGTAGTAATGGGGAAGTAGTTGAGCAGACATCAGTGAATTTTCCAGTTTATGCAGATACTCAGTTATTCATTAAGAAGGGTCCAACATTGGCATGGTCACAAATCAAATATACTTTCACTGAGAACTTCAAGGAAGACTTAGAGGAGCGGCATGTTTATCTTAGTATCCAACAGTCATGCTTATACAAGGTTGCGTATAGGTATCCAACCTTCCCATGTGCATATATCATTGGCTAGATTGTCTCACACACAGATGAACAGAATATGACAGTGAGTGGTGCCAGTGGGAGAGAGATTGGCACCTTCAGGGCAAAGAAATTTCAGCTAATGTATCATTTACCTGAGTTGATGAAGTGAATGGACTCACTGTTTTTATGCCACCCATATCTATATGAGCATGAGAGATATTGTCAAGCGCTGGGTGAAAGAGTCATCGAAGTCTACACAGACACCTACCCATGTTTACAAGAAAAAGTAACTCAAGAAGGCTTATCAATTATTGATCATCTTTTCTTGCAAAATATATGGTCAAGAGAAAACATAAACATTTCTTGAAGGGTGGGTGGTCTTACTGGACCAATTAGTGAATGATGGGAGGCATTTCAATTGGTCGGATTTGTTGGCTCATCAGTTGAAGCCCATCTGGCTAAGGCTCAAAATCTACCCAAGAATGAGCAAGCAAGGTTTTACATGTTTGCATACTTAGTGGATGCAATATGTTCCTAACAATAGTTCCCTGGCATGAGCTGGACATGGATACCAAAAGAGACCGTTGTCAACATATATTGCAAGTTTCTTTCTGATTGCAACTGTCAAGGAGTGACAACAAGGCTAACTGACCATTTTATCATCTCGTTGTCTAAGCTTATCTTTGAGTAGGATCCACCTTGCATGTCACGAGAAGTAATGGAGTCGATAGTAAACATTGCAGATTGGTATGCTTCACCAGGTGGCACCTTCATCAGGGTGTTTTGCAGAGAGAAGCCTTTTTATTTTCTACTAAGGTATGCTACTGACAAGTTGATCATGAAAGAAGTTTCATATCACCTCTCTACAAGGTTGTCAATAGGACAGAATAGGAAGAAAAAATTTCCATGTCCTACTCTTCCTTTGTGGATCAGATTATATGAAATTAGGAGCTTGAAATATGCACATGTTGAGGCTAAGGAGCTAGTGAATTTGAGTTTAGAACCATAGACCTTAATCTGTATGATCCCCATGGTATTTTCAATGACCACTGTGTGAGAGTGTACTTTCCATTGATCTAGGAGGCATGTCATTTGCCAGAGGAGGACACTTGGAGGTACTGTTACAATGCCTCCAAACTCAATGAGCCAATTAGTATAGCAATGGCTTGGAAGGCTGTGCTGTAGACAACAACAACTCCAAAGAAAACAATAACAATAACAAAAGGCGATAATTTAGTGAAGGACAAAGGAAAGAGGAAAGTTTCTGAGGACCTAGAGGGAGAGAAAATCTGCATGATGAAGGCAGATCCTATCTTGGAGAAGGAATCTTTGGCAGTGGAAGCAAAGAGGGAGTAGGAGATGAAGAGAACAGAGTGAAGGAAGAGAGAAAAGAAGAGGCTACAGGAAGCATAACTTAATTTGTAGGAGACAGAGAAGAAGATGAAGGAAGAACATGAGTTCAAGAGGATAGAAAGAGAAGAGAAGAAGAATGAATGTAAGGTGCAATGACAGAGCAAACAAGGCCCATACAGGATGATGAGCCATAACAACCAGTAGCTAAGGAAGAGGGTGAAAAACTCTAGGATCGTGAGATTTCTCAAGAGATTGAGAAACCGATTGAAGTGATAGACATGGAGTTGGAATAGGATCCACAAAATGAAGACATTGACCTTATGCCAAGAGAACCAGAGGTCATATCTCAGTCTCCACCACCTCTAGTGTCAGAACTAGTCCCGAGTGAGGAAGGAGATACTGTTCTCCTTGATGATGATCTAGTCATGGATGTGCACAATCTATAATTTGACGAGTTGCAAAAGAATATTGTACAAGTGTGGAGGAAGAACTTTCTAGATGATCACGCATTACCTACATTCATGAAGGAAAGGGTGATAGTGTTAGACACAAGGAAGCATCCAACTTCCTTTGTCGAAGCCATCTTAGCCTATGCAGAAGCAACAAGTTCAAATGTTAAGTACCTGATAGCTAGGAATGAACAACTAGGAAAGGAATTGCAGGCTGCCAGGAAGGAGGCAGAAAAACTCTGAGCATCAATGCAGAATGCGGTTTCCGCATTGGGGGGAATAAGGAAAATGATACTTGCTAAAGCATCAACACTTGAGGTTACCATGTAGAAGCTCTATGACGGATTTGTCACCATGCATTAAATAGTTTTCCATGTGCATGGACTACAACAGTGAGTAAAGAGTTTGTTCAAACTCTCACAAACATACATGCTACCATTGACCATGTACAAGAGTGGGCAATGTGGTAAAAAGGGGCCCCTCTTGACTTAATTAAGAAAATGAAGCCATAGGTAGAGATGGATAAAGCAAAGGTATGAATGTTGATGTAACACCCTCCTCACACATCTACCCAAGTAACGAACCAACTGGGGTAAACATGCGATGAGAGGCTACTGTGATTGGATTCGACCCCCTATGTGACCTTAAGGAAGTTGAATAAATGAAATGCATCAACCAACCTATCCACATGAGCAACAGAACCCTCATGAGACACGTCAGTCACTCATACATCCTTTCAATGGGTCCCAATGATGTTTTGTACATCCTAAGCCTTAGTCTATCTCATGATATAAGTATGAGAGCATCCAGAAACCCAAGTCACTCTCACAGGATTTCCTACCAGTGTCTAGGGAAACTATGATGCAAAATTAATAAGTAAAACAAGACCTTAATCAAACCCCTACTATCCATGACAAGCATTTCGTCAAACATATCATCAACATATAACCTCCATGTGTAAACAACATAATTAATTGTAGGGATCTCCTATTTATATGAGAATCTCTATGAACCATTGCTCCCTCATGTCATTTGTTGCATTATCATCTATTACGACATAGATACATTATCCATTCATTTACAATTAAAAACATCTTGAGAGCCATACATAGATGTTTCCATAAAATACACATATAACCAGCATAATAACAACATAAATACTCATAAAAGTATAGCCATATAGTCCACATATAATCCATCAAAATAGTCTTAGAAATACAAGGAGAAATATCCTTTCATTAATGATGAAATAAGACAACTGAAGATGGGACTACCATGTTCCACCTAACCATAGATTGGATGAGCCAAGTCTCTCTCATAAAAGTATAGCCATATAGTCCACATATAATCCATCAAAATAGTCTTATAAATACAAGGAGAAATAGCCTTTCATTAATGATGAAATAAGACAACTGAAGATGGGACTACCATGTTCCACCTAACCATAGATTGGATGAGCCAAGTCTCTCTCATAAAAGTATAGCCATATAGTCCACATATAATCCATCAAAATAGTCTTATAAATACAAGGAGAAATAGCCTTTCATTAATGATGAAATAAGCCAACTGAAGATGGGACTACCATGTTCCACTCGGCCATAGATTGGATGAGCCAAGTCTCTCTTTAGCCAATCACCCTCATGCCATATTCCAAGCATTAATGTGGGACTCATAGAACACAACAAAAACACCAAATAAGCATGGATGCAACTGAAGTTCTCCACTTACACCGTGAGGAATTTGGGTGCCTCCTAGTATCTCAGGCTTTACCATAATCCACATTCTGATCTAGGGATCACTGGACCCTACACCAAGACACACTCTCCAAGATTTACCATCCATCCCATCCCAAGAGTAATAGGTACAACAGAGAGACATCCACCCCTTGGCTTTACTATATATCCTACCATTCACTAGCAAGGATTCCTAGGCGCACTGAGGCACACAATCCTGACTTTACCAGAACCCATAGTTTGGTTTAGGGGTTACTAGGGAAATGGGTTTACCATGATCCACATTCTGGTGCAGGGACCACTAGAACATGTGTTTTTCATTTCGAAGATCCACCCCACTCAACTTCGAGTCCATCTGGCCATCCCCACATAAACCAAATAGGAGAAACCATCTCATGAAAACTATTAGGAAATGGCAAGGCTAGGCTGAAGAACACTATCACACATGTAATGAAGCCTGTCATGGCTTCTTGATCCTACCTTTCCCTTCTTGATATTTTCTTCCTCTTTCCTTCTTTTCCTTTCTTACTCCAATGCCAAAGTGCTCTAATAAAACTCAGTGTGTCCAAGAATGAGAGAGAGAGAGAGAGAGAGAGAGAGAGAGAGAGTAATGAGATAGCTCCAAAACTCAACTAATAAGAGGTTACCAATGAATCATGAGAAGAATTTTTATGAATGAGTCCTCTATTTTCTTCATTTTCCATTATCTCATTCAATTTCCTCCTCACATGCAACCTATGACCTTTCACCTCCCTTTTCTCCTAATTTCCATTATTTTCATAAATAAATGTGCCAAAATTCCATTTTTCCTTTCCAAAGCCTTAGCCATTGTGTTTTCCAATTTCCTTAGCCATAAACAACCAAATGAACACCCCCTAAGACGTCCTACCCAACATTCAGTTTGGAATACACGTCCCATCACCATGGCCATATATATATTTTTACATCAAATTTTCACCAGGGTTGTTATAGAACCCTCCCCCTTAGGGGAACATTGTCCTCAATGTTCAATGACACATATAACCAATAAGATGGCTGAAAATAAACCATACTACCTATGGATATTATAACACATCTCATTGCAATATTTACAATGACTACTGCTGAAACATGACAATTATACCATTTACTAGAACTTTATAACATAATTCATTATGGCATTTACAATAACCACATATACACATACACATTTGCTTCAACTAGAAAATAACCATATTCTTTATGGAACTTGTTGGGTCCCTATAATACTAGTGATTACCCCATTACTATTGTAGTTCTAACCCTTAATAATATTGTTGTGCCCCTATTGTACCCATATTGTTATTACTGTGCCCCATAGAATCCTTCTATTGTTATTTTTATGGCTTTATATTATTATTGTTAGGTCGGCTGGGTTATATTGTGACTCCTTAGACTCCTATATAGAAGGAGGTTTTTTCATTTGAATCATCCAAGAATTGTTCATTTATGTAATTTAAAGGAGGTTTCCCCCTCGAAGAGGCTGAATTCTAAGGCGTTGATCTATGTTTTCTATCTTTTCTTGAGTTGGTTTCATAACATTTGGTATCAAAGCTTTGGATTCTACGGTTTTGCTGCTCCAAGCAGGTCATCGTGGAATTTTCACTGTAACATTTTTTATACGATGTTTCAGACGCTAAAAATAAAACCCATTTGAGAAGACATCACGCTGAATCTTAGGTCCAAATTTTAGAGCCTTTCACACTATATTTTCGGAGATATGATCTGAGGAAGTTGGTCATTTTGAAGAATCCTGAATTACATTCAAAACAGGTGACCTGGGGAAAATCGTCATAATATTCTCTCTGAGAATCAGATTGAAATTTCATAAGAAGCTATAGAACGATGACGGACTGTAGTTTCTTGTATATATTTTTCAGAGCCAAAGGTCAAAACAGGGACACGTGGCACACCACACAAGTTCGCTCTATGGAATTAGTCTATAATCAGGTCACTGTGGGAGATTTGGCATAACTCTTCATTGGAGAATCCAATTGGGGTCAGACTGGTGGCATTGGAAAGAGGACACAGAGGACTACTACAAGTCGTAGTTTTAGAGCTTAAAAATCTGAAAGTACATAGTTACAGTCATTTCAAGATTG
>APFE031570613.1:10863-35753 GCA_000404065.3 Pinus taeda
TTTGATTTAGAAATTGGAGTAAATTTCTTAAATCTCGATACTTAATGATTTGGCTTCATAACTAAAAATGAAAAATGTTAGTAAAAACTCGCTACGAGTTAATATTTAAAATGAATGCCTTATTGACTTAATTTATTTACAAAATGCAATATTGTACATTTTATGCATTTTTTAACCCAGGCTAGGTAAATGGTGAGACTTCAAAGGAGTGCCATTTTCAAACCAGTTGACCAAATGAGGCGAAACAAGCGTCAATGTGAAGCTTATAGAAAATCGATTCTAACAAAGTAATCAAAACAATAATCCAAAGAAAACTAAAAATTAACAAAAGCGTAGGGCAATCAACTAAAATAAAAATCCAAAAGGTGTTTAGCCAAAATTTTTATAGAAAGGGTCCCCATTATTTGAAATGAACAAGTCAAAAATGGGGGGGTTGTGTTTTTACCACAACAGAAGGTAAAAGCTGAGTATGAGACTCACTCTATCATAGCGAAAGTTATACTCATTTCAGCTTTGAAAGTACATGTACATGTGATCGAGGATATTGTACTTTTGATTGTACTTAAGAGAAAGTTGAAAGATGAACTGCATGCCTGAGAATGTGATGCATGAGCATAGGGATCATGATGATTTCCTTGTATTTTAAACATGTATGTGTGATTAACTTGAAGGGTTGATTACTTTGTTTTTAACCATGCATGTAATGTAATATTGACTTGGAAAAAGTTAATTTGATCTCCAAGATTGTAAAGAGGAGAAATGATGAATTGTTTCATCTTTGTAAAAGTCTTCTCATTTGGGAGGCAACTATTCTTCTGGAGCAGAGGTGCCATGGATTGGCATCGTGACAGTTGGAAATTCCACATGTTCAGGGGAAGGTTTCAGCTCATATATCAGCAAGCATCATTGTTGGTTCCTGCAACTTTAGATTTGTCTGGCAAAAGAACTTGGTCGGGATTCGACGAGTACTTGGCTTATGTAGCGAAAATTCGCCATGACAACAGTTGGTAAGGCAGGACATTTTGGCATCAGTATGCTCTTTTGGATGAATGGAAGAGGATATTTCTGTTCCTCAAGTGTTGTACAGTTCAGTTAAGAGATTCAATGAGCTTTTGGGGACCAAAAGCCTTCTCATTTGGGAGGTGTGATCAGGAGCTCAGGACCAAGTGTCGTAAAATGGTCAAAAATGAAAGTACTCAGAACTAGCTTGGACATGAAAAACCAAAAAGAGATTGTCCTCTTGATTCTGACACCGCAAACAGTTCGAAAAACGGTCGCCGTATGAGAAAGTTATGTCAAAAACAAAATCGCCCAATAACCCTTAATTTTTGAATAGTTTTCAAGAAAAAAATATTAAAAAAAGAATATTCCGTAGAATATTCTTCAAAATATTCTCTAGAATATTCTTTGGAATATTTTAGGAAATATTCCTTTTCAGGTAGCCAATCAGAAGCCACCACGTGGCAAGCCCAGAGGCCGCCACGTGGCTCCAGTGACATCATGATGACGTCAGCAAGGTTTTGGGCATACGTTAAAAATTTCTTGGCTGATTCATGGTTTGAACCCATGACCTGTTCGCCATCAATGGAATGACTTACCACTATGCCAAAGGCCTAACTCTTATTATATCAGCGGCATAAACATTTATTAAACTTTGCATTGCTGTAAGGCAGGAAAAGGAGGGGGCCAACCCCCAAGGGCCAGCCCCCGTTCACATGATCACGTCCATATGACCACTACCCGTGGCCGGTGGTTATGCCATATTTAACAGAGCTTTTGGCGGTGGTGCCAAATTTGGCGGTCGCCCCATATTTGGCGGGCCTAACTGGCTCCAACTACGGTTAGCTGGAGTTTTTCAAGGGCAACTGGCAGTTCGGAGTAAATGGCCATAACTTTGGCTAGGAAAGTTCGTTTTGGATGAATTTGTTTTTGATTTTGGATCTATTCGACCTTCGGGAGCCATTGGCACAGGTTTCAAGTCCATCTGAGGTGTTTGTAGGTGTTTTAGCTTCGTGGAAGTTTTAGGAGCCACAAGGGCCAAATCAGTTTGGGAGCTGGATTGGGAATTGTGCAGCCAGGGAATGTGGAACAAAGGTCATTCCTGAAGTTTTTCAGCATTTTGAATCCATTTCTACAACTCGTTTTTCATGTTGAGGCATTCTTCTCACTGTTTAGCTTCCGGGAAGCTTTCAGGGCCACTAGGGCCATTTCAGTGCTTGAGCTGTTTGGGGGCTATTTTCATCCATTTTTGGTGATTCAAAAGCCTATGTCTGCTACTTTCGACCTTCTAAGTCTAATGGAAGTGTTTTGAGAAGCAATTGAGGTCATCTTCACCTCGAAATTCTCCATGCAAGTTTAAAGGGCCACTAGGGCCAATTGGGGAAAGTACTGTGTCAGGTACAATTTCACTGTTTAGTGCTTGGGAAAGAGCATGTTTAGCTAATTCCTATCTTCTGATTCTGTATTTACAGTCAGATATGTCTTTTGAGACACTCATATTCTTGTATTAGCCTTTGTAGCATTTTTAATATAAGAGGACAAGTCTAGTTGGAGAGGCTTGGTCCAGCAGATGTAGCCCAGAAGGGGTGAACTGCTTTATCATTTTGGTGTCTTTATTTGCTGAAGATGATATGCTAAAGAGAGATGATATAAAGTTTTAAACAACAAATATACATAACTTGCATGCACACATACTCACCTACTCAGCTACAGAAAGTTATTTGTCTTATTCCGCAAGACATCAAACTTCAAGTATGCGTATGTCAAAGACTTCTAAGTGTTTACTTTGCTATTTCTTTAGGCAGAGCCTGTAGAGGGCCAGGCAGCCTCTGGAACTCTGCCTCTCTTTAGAGGTGACATGTCCGGTGAATGCCCCTACAGTCTATATCTGTATAATAAATAGGAAGTTTTCACCTTTTTAGAGGTCACTTGAAGTGTATAGCTCACATTTGCAATTATTGGAAATGGATACCTTGCACCCTTAAACAAGTACATTCCATTTTCAGATCACAAAACTAGTTGGTCGAATATATGCCACATAGTCACTAACACTCTTGTCTTGAATGTTAGACAAATTCATACATAGCTCCACTCAAACTTCACTAGGCTCAACTCCTCAACAACCACACAAATTTATAGACTCGAATAATGCCTTACGCTGCACCCGTTAAACAAACAGCAACATAACCACAATCAATCAATCTAACTTGCAATGGTTCTCTACCCAATTTAGAAACTTTCCTAAATTGCACACATAACATCAACGATCTTAGGGGACAAACTATCACACTAGTCGTGGCACATATCAGTGGCTTTGGTATGCTCCAGTACTCCAAATGCACGTTACTAAGCTCGAATCTAAGCTCTTGTTATATCTTCCCTCACTGATTTATTTGGCATGGGTTCTCAACTCCTTGGTCAATATACAACTCCATAGATAGTCTTCCATGCTCACACTTGCACCAACGACATGAAGATGAACTCTCCCACCAAACTCACTCGGCTCCAACCTCATGACCCTTTGTCTCATAACCTCACTCTGATACGAACTAAAAAATGGAAGACATAAAATGAATAAGGGTTGCAGCTCTCTTGTGAGACAATCACTCACTCAAGAGATTGCACCACACAACACTCACTTGTATTCACTAAGCCAACAAACTCTTACATGTATAGAATTACACATTCTTGTTGAGCAGATTCCTGAAATATATGAACTAACAACCCACAAAGATTAATTAAGTAACATGTCCAAACAAATATGTAATATCACATAACAAACACTATTATTAGGATAATATTTAGATTTCTCCATTATTATTATTTTTTGTCAGCTAATGAAGGACCTCTGATTTTCTATTTATCTAGGTTGAAAATTGTACAAACGTTTGGTGGCCTCAATCCGCCCGGGAGGGAAACTAGGTTTGTTGGCCACCTTAAGTCTTTATACACCGACCAATAACAAAAAAGGCTAAGTCTGCAAATCCATGCCAAATACACTTCACTGCCAAAATTGCTAATCTAGTTTCCTATCGACATAATCAATTTAAAACATAACAAAAAGGAGAACTAGTTCTCAGAGCACTAACAAAGAAAACCATTTTCATAATCTGGAAGGTTTAGTCTACCATGATCTCAAGCTTAATATCATACTCTCGGGGCACTGTAGCTATCTTCTTCAGTTGTTGTTGTATTTCTTCCAGCTTAATGTCCTGCATCAACAAAGTAATTTGGAGGTCTTTCATCTCCCTCCTTAAATTTGGTATTCCTTGAGCCATTTCTGCCATCTCCACTGCTACCTGCTCCATTGCCTTTGCCAATAGCCCCTTCACCACCCAGTAAACATGAAGGGATTTTTTGTATAAGGACAAGCGTCCCCTTGTATTGCTCGGGTTAGGGATCAGGTTGCCCCAATCCTCCATCTCCGGTTCCGAATCATCCTGCATTGCATTATTTTCCAATTCCTGGATAAGTCTACGGATGTCTTCGTCGGTTCCTTCGTTATATGCCTTCTCTACCTCCTGCATCATATGCTTCATTGTTTTTTGACCCCATCTCTATCGTACTGACGAAGGTGCTTTAGAATCTTGACTGTCGGATTGTCGTGTTCCCCTTCTGCCCCTGCATCCTCTTCCTCTGCCTAAGCGAAGCAATCTTCTCATGGTTGCTGCTTAGATTCCCTGCCCAACCTCAAATGAGATGTTCCCTACAAATTTATCTTTGTTGAACTCCTTGCCTTTCCTATCCCGATCTATTCCTTCTCCCTGTCGCTCTTTCTCGAGCATTTTGGCCAGACTTGCTCTTCCTTTCCTGGAAGGAAATTGGTCTTTTTGCTCCAGGGGTCTCTCTTCCTCCCAGGCCCTCTGATTTTCTTTCTCCAGCTGACCCTACTCAGTGTTGACCTGTGCTCCTTGCATGGCTTTATCTTGTCGCATATGCGTTCCTGCCTATTCACGTCAACTCCAGCCCTTCTCATTCTCCCTGTCGCTGCCGTCTGCCCCTTTCTGAAACAAATAGCAAGAATTACCTGCCAACTGCTTACTTCCTTCGTTGCCCTCCTTCACATCATACTGCCTTTAGCTCTTCCCTTACCTGCTCTTATTTTTCTGTTGCCACCTATCCACCGTCCCATCATCTGATCGTCGTCGATCCTTACTCCTTCTTCCTTCATGATTTTGTCGTCTCCTTGCCTCAGGTTTCTACCATGCCTGTAGGTCGTCTCAACGTCCTATGGGATGATTAAATTGAGAGGTGGGCTATATTTGCCACCTTCCCACCTCCATCATAATCCCACACATAACCCTTTTGTCCACCCCGATCAGGGGTAGATTTCTCCATTATTATTCTAACAATTATGGTAGTATTTAAATATGTTATTGCATGTATTTATTTTTTAGAATATCATTTTATTTATTATTGATAGAGAAATTTATAAAAATATCAAAACTAATTAAAAATTAAAATTTTGTTTAATTTTAAATATTTTTTTCAAGGGAAATTATTCTCTCTCTCAACCCAAGGGAATGAGTGAAGGGCATGTTTCCATTACAACAAATATTTCTTATCATCATGTCACTTGCAAAGACTTAAATCTAGGTGCATGAGATAACAACCATTCTACCCAACTACCAAAGGTAAGCCCAAATAACATTTAATTTTATATATGTTATTACATGTATTTATATGTTTAGACTTTTGTTTTAAAATAATTATTAAATGTAAATTAATTAAACCGGTGTAGATCCATCTTAACTCTAGATCTACCAAGTGCCTAGAGAGATCAAATCTCTGAATATGAAAACTTATTTTTATGTGCAAACTTGAGAAAATATTTGCACCTCGAGAGATTTGATCCCTCTCATCGCTTGGTATATCATTATTTAAGATGGATTGATGGTGATTCTTAATAAAATTATTTATATTATATAAATTTCACATTTCTACATATAAAAGCATTATCATTTTTAATTTTATTAAAACCTTGATATAACCTCTATGTAATTTCCACTTAATATTTTTAGTAGTAGTGAGAATAGAGGGTTTAGATATATATGAAAAGTAATTATAACCTTTTTTCCTTTAATTTTTTAAAATTAAATTAAAATAAAACATTTATAAAATATTTTGATTGTAAAATGACTTATTGTTTTTTGGGCATGTGGTATTCATAAGCCATGATATTGGCCCACGATATTATAACAAAGTCTAATTACAAGTTAATAATATCCATGCTAAGATGGATGTGAATACCCATGGTTAATAATCTTGTTTTTTTATTTTTTTTTCTTATGTTTATTGTAAGTATTAAGTTTTTATGTGCTTATGAATTAAATTTAAATATGGTTACAAATCATTATTTTAATTTATATGGTAAAATGGATCTTAATTTATAGATGCTATTTATATTTACGCCGTAAGGCGTTCCCCTGTGAACAAAATTACCCAGTTGACACGGTGTACCGCTCTGAACCGTCGGATGAATTGTTAGATGATTGAACCATCGTCTGCCATCCGATTGAACCTCCATCACGGTTTACAATTTCAACTGAATAGGATAGATAGCAGTCTGCCGCCGATTGAACCTCCATCACGGTTTAGAGTTTCAAGTGAATAGGATAGATAGCATCTGAACCGTCCAGTAAGGTGCACTTCAGTTTCCATTTGCTTGGGTTTCTGAAACAGTCGTTGCAGGCCCCTGTCCAGAGTTATGGTGGCTTGTAGAGTGCATTTTTGCATGCTTCTCCTACCAGCAATGTAGCTTTGGCTCCGGACTATTAATCTGTCTTTATTCCAGCGCCATTTGCTAGGGTTTCTGAAACAGTTGTTGCAGGGCCTTGTCCAGAATCCCGTGTCTCTCATCACTTCAGATGCAGCAGAGCAAAAGGCAAGAGGGACTTATGGCATCCTCTATTGTGGCGCAAGTCATTAGCTGCAAGGGCGAGAACATAAAAGAAAACTTATACATATATGAATTAAATTATTCAGGTCAAAGATTCTCATTTATGTAGTTAGTTATAAAGATCATCTAACCTACTATGAACTGCGTATCATCTGGTGTAATATGGGAAGTAGGGCAGCGCATATCTATCCAACAAATCCAAGTCGCTCCTCCCCAGGACAAAGAAGTACGAATCAAAATCACTCACACTTCTCTCTGTCATACTGATATTTTTCTAGAAAGGAAAGGTACCACTCTCGTCATCTCATTTTTCATTCATTGTATTGAAGGTTCAGTTTCATTATCCCATTTTCCATTCATTTTATTGAGGGTTCAACTCCATCTTTGCTTAATGTAATGTATTTAAACATTGCAGGATGGAGGAGCTTGGTTTCCAAGGATTCTGGGTCACGAAGGTGTTGGGTACGTTCATTTTATATATGATCTTTCAATTGCATAAGGGTAATTGAAGTGTATTTATAGATGTGTTATGTATTTAAGTTGATACATGGAATTGACCCCCAAAAAATGTGTGACTCACTCACGCAGGATTGTAGAAAGCGTGGGAAGTGAAGTTGCATAGTTGAAAGCAGGCGATCATGTGATTCCACAATATATGGCGGAATGCAAAGAATGCGAGCTATGTCATCGAGGAAAGAAAAACATCTATCAAGTTTTCAGATTCAACTTCATCAGCAGAATTGCCTACACTAACAAAAAAATGTTGATTCTCTGTCAAGGAAAACCCATCTGTCATAAATTTGGGCTGTCCACATTCAGTGAATATAATCCTGAAGCTCCATTGAGAAAGATCTGTTTGCTTGGATGCGAAGTTTTGGCAGGTAGTATAATCATACATTCTCCACTAAAATACACCTAGATCTAAGATCCTTGCCTTGCAAAAATACAGAAAAGTAAAATGGTCGATGCATCATAAAATGCAGCCTAGTTTTTCATTTCAGGATTAGGACTTCCTGGAACACTCGGAAGGTGAAGCCTGGTGATTCAGTAGAAATCTTTAGATTGGGCACCATTGGCTTGGCTGTAAGTTTTCCTAAATATCTCAAGCAGAAACTATACATACACATATTTACATAAAGATTTGCTCTTGTGCCGCAGAGAGTAGTTTGCATTCTGTGTCTTTCTAATTGCTGTCTACTAGTGAATCCTGCATTGTTCAGGTTGCAGAAGGGGCTCGAATAGCTGGAGCTTCCAGGATCCTTGGAATTGACATCGACCCACTAAAGGAAGAAATATGTGGGTTGGAAACCATACACACCAATAACCTCTATTACTAGAGTGTATATAAACCAGAATGCTTTGGGCTGATTCCCTTTAACTTTGGCACATGGGTATGGCTGTTCTGAAATTAATAGCTGCCATTTTCTTTCCTAACAGCTAAACAATTTGGGGTCACTGAGTTTCTTAATCCATCCGATTTGGATAAACCAATTCAAGTGGTAATCTGTAAAGTCTCCAGCACTAGTTCTTTTGGGTCTATAAGACTGGATTTTAAGGGCATGAACATTACTGATTCTAATAACATGTTGGGATTTAATGAATATTGCAGCTATTACGAGGGCAGCAATCTTAATGGGACCTGTATTTGTTGATGTAAAACAATAGATGACGAGGCGTTAATTAAAAAGATGGGATCCCTTTTTCTCACTAAGTAAAATGCATTGTTGATAGCAGGTGATTACAGAGATGACTGAAGGAGGAATATATTCAAGCTACGAATGTGTTGGAAGAGTCGAACTTATGCTCTGCGCACTTCAATGCTCTCACCCGGTCTGGTTTTTTGTACCCTAAATGATTTGTCACGTTTCGTATGTTAATTGCAATTATTTTTCAATGATCCAACTAGATGTTTACAAGAACATAAAAGACTAATTATGTTTGGCTTGCTCTGTGATCACAATTTTGTTGGGCATGTTTTGTGATTTGCGTTGCAGGTATGGGGAAAAACAGTGATATTGGAATCTTGACCATGCACCCACGGGGTGCATCTCTCTCTTTTATGATTACTTGGCAGAGCTCCCGACTAGGCCGTTACCTGAGCAAAGAAGCCCAATTCCAATGAAATCAAAGTAGCCCAATTCGCATATTCAAATGGGCTTAAAATTTCTATGAGCAATAACCACATTAAAACGGTGACTCCCCATTCTCAAAAACACCGAAAGCCAACCAAATGGAGAATCTGTTTTCACTGGCTTCTTCAAGCCTTTTATTATCTCAGGCTGTGTGAAGCCAGACACGCATTGAAAACACTGCACAACAAGTTGAATCCTATTGTAATCTGTACCATATCTCCATGTACTGATTGCCTTCTCATGAACATCCTATTGCTAAAAATCACAATACAAAGACCACCGGGCCTAAGACTCATTCATAATTGGCTGTCCAGATTTCGTTCAGGAAGAGCATTTTCAGGAAATATGTAGATAAAGATTTTGTTGCAATTGGTGTCAGAGCTGATAGAATATTACTCCTTGTCTATGTAGGTAAGGGTAACCTGTCAGCTCAAGCATCAGCTCCATGATATATAATTCTTGATGTATTCTTTGTTGATGAAGTATAAGATGAGTTTTCCAAAAATGAAAGAAAGGCACGCTTAAAATTAACATGCCTAGAGATTCTAGAATGGAATATGAGCACTAGTCTGAAACCACTGCTTATAATTGATGAGTCTAAAACCAGTGCTTATAAAAAAATTCAGTGGGTTTCCCCATTCCTCCTTTGGTAAAATAATCATAGAGACTGAGCCATGGAATCATGCTGTGGCGTTGTTCTACCAGTTCTGCATTGAATATTTTGGGCAGATCATATACATATATTTGCCTTCCTTTGCATTATTTCTGGCTTGGATCCTTCATACCTGCAGGCATTGAAGCAGACCTAAAGGCCTCCATTTGCATTTTCATTGCATCCAGAGAAAATGTAGTGTTATTTGCATTAGTTTTCTTGTTTCCCGTTATGGCCCATTCACTAGATCCATTTTCAAATTTCTCCTGTGATGAAATCTCAATATGGGTAGTTGGTCTCTCCCGTTTCAGAGCCACTACTCCATGCCCATTAACAGACTCATTTAGGAATTGTGATGCAACATTCAAGCAATGATTCGCCACCCTGAGACCTTGAAACTCATGGCCACCAAAATTAAACTTGTCATCATCAAACAAAGTCACTTGATCTGGGAAACGCGTGGCAGAGACACAACATACATTCAACTTGTGGTTCGAAAAACAGAGATGAAGAACAGATGCGGGAAACAGGGTTGTCATAACCCAAAGACATATAACAAGCATTAAGAACAATGGGGCAACAACAACACTCTCCATATTATAGCCCCCATACACTTCATCCCCAATCCTGATCCTTCCACATTCCTTCTTCTTTTTCTCTGCTTCTCCCCATGGCTGCAGACCCACGGATCAGCAAATCACACAGCACGATTATTACAGCAAGAGTACCCTCTTTATCTTACTGTCAAAACCAAACCTTGAAGAGACAAACACCAAGTCAATTCAATATAGGTTTCATTGCGTGTTAACATTACTTAAAAACTATGACTGTTCGACCTTAGGAAAACGAATTTTGAGTGCCATTTCTAAAGATTTAAACTGCAATGGGAATTATAACAGCAACTGACCCAATCTTCATGGTGGCAGTTTTCCATTTTTTATGTAGTATTTTAACTGTCGCCATAGCAAGAACAAAGGTAAGTGGAAGAGGAGATCGATTATTTCCTCCAATAACACCTAATTGAAAATTTGCATTGGGTTTTACTGTTTTAATCTCTGCATGAAATTATTTCCTCTGTTATTACTGATATCTACCTATCCCATGGTATGACTTGCAGGAATGATTGGTGGTTGGCGTTGCGGATTCGTTGTTTTTGCTGGGTGCACATGGATACTCTGGCCCATTATATGCTCTCTATATGGCTTTAGATATACTAGTTTTGATAGTTTGTATCTCTTCAAAGCCATATACAGTTTTGATAGTTTGTATCTCTTGAATGCTGTAGCAGTTAGTATTTGTATATACTTAGAATGTCGAACATGGAGACATTTGAAAAGGGATATTTTGAATATTTTGAACATTGAATTATGTATTGGTTTTTCAATATAATAAAAAATCCATTGATTTTTCTTTCGTGAGAAAAAAGCTTCCTTTTTTAACTAAGGTTATGTGATAATCCAACAAATATTGGCCAATAGTGTGGGAGTCTATGGGTTAAGGCTATGAACACACCGAGAAGTGATGCATGATGCTAAACCTTATGATGTAGATTGAATAAACTTCTAATCATGTGGAAGATCGAATGACGTGCATGAGGCTCAACCCTAGGCTGTAGACTTAATAAACTCCTCATCATATGGATGATTGAATGGCATGGGCATCAAAACATAGAAGGGTCACCATGCTAGGGAAGTAATGAAAGGAAGGTTGTATGTCTAGGTAGATGATAAATGCTAAAGATCGATGGGTTAATTTACCTACGTAAGCAAGGGTGGTCATGGTCATATAAGAAGGGGAAAGAAAGGGAAATACAACATTCTCAAGAGAGATATGTTATGCTAAACACCACTTAAAGAAATATAACTGAAGAGGACCACTTTCGATAGCGAGATAAGGGCATGTATGGAGAATTCCTATATGGAAGTAAGTCAATCAATATTGATGTGTAAATTTCCTTAAGAAAAGAAAAATAATGCCTATATATTTGAATTAATAATGTTACCTACTTGAATGACCCCATGAGTAAAGGCTCCCCAAAGAAGTTTCAAAGCAAAAAAAAATCTAAAAGTGACATTTTGAAGGGCTTGGAAATAATGACATAGGTGGCTTATGAATTATAGTTTGTATGAGTATGTACAAAGAAAATTAAAAAAGAAGGGTTTCTTTAAAACTACTAAATCTCAAAATTCAAATTCACTTTTGCATACTAACTTTGAAGAGGAGGTAGTCCCAAATCTTTATATGTTCATCATAGACATATTAACTATGGGAATTTTAGTTAGTAAGCCTAAAGGCATGTATATCAAAAACCTCATCTTCAAGAATAGGTGTATGCTCAATAGAATGTACCCAACTCCACCAATTAAAATATTAATAATAAAGAAAAATCTTATGCTACTAAAAATTTGATTTTATCATGGACATACAATTAGGTTTGACATGTACCACATATGCCATTTGTATTTAAAGGTATCACATGTGAATTTCCTAGAGGAGAGAAGATTGGGATAAGTGAAGGGATTGGTAGTGGCAAATTCACACTTCAAGTACTAATTCTTATTGTAGAACCCACAAGAGGGAGAATTTTCATGGATGGAGTTGACATCTCAAAGATTGGACTACATGATTTAAGATACAAACTAAGAATTATCCCACAAGACTGAATATTATTTGAAGGAACTATATAAAGCAATCTTTACCCACTCAAAGAAGATTTCGACAGTGAAATTTGGGAGGTAATACCTATTAAAATGAATGAGTTTTGATTTCCATGGTATGTCAGAGGCTCTTAGAAATATAACTTATCATTTTGCAAGATCGAAACATTTCACTTTTTGTTGAGATCAAATCTAAATAAGCTTGCCACAAGAAAGCATGTCACTATTCTAGCTCACCAGATTCCGTTCTTCTCTTTTTTAACAATTTCCTCTCCTATATTATGTGACCTTGAAGAGACAAACACCAACTCAATTCAATATAGGTTTCATCGCATGTTAACACTACTTAAAAACTATGATTGTTCGACCTTAGGAAAACGAATGTTTATTGCAATTTCTAAAGATTTAAACTGCAATGGGAATTATAACAACAGCTTCCACTGACCCAATCTTTATGCTGGAAATTATCCATTTTTTATGTAGTATTTTTAACTATCACCCTAGCAAGAACAAATGTAAGTGGAAGAGGAGATCGATTATTTTCTCCAATAACACCTAATTGAAAATTTGCATTGGGTTTTACTATTTTAATCTCTGCATGCAACTATTTCCTTTGTTATTACTGATATCTACCTATCCCATGGTATGACTTGCAGGACTGATTGGTGGTTTGCGTTGCGGTTTCTCTGTCTTTTCTAGGTGCACATGGATACTTTGGCCCATTATATGCTCTCTATATGGCTTTAGATATACAGTTGTGATAGTTTTTATCTCTTGAATGCTGTAGCAGTTAGTATTTGTATATACTTAGAATGTCGAACATGGAGACATTTCAGAAGGGATATTTTGAATATTTTGAACATTGAATTATGTATTGGTTTTTCAATATAATAAAAAATCCATCGATTTTTCTTTTCTAAGAAAAAAGCCTCCTCTTTTAACTAAGTTTATGCGATAATCCAACAAATATTGGCCAATAGTGTGGGAGTCTATGCGTTAAGGCTATGAACACACTGAGAAGTGATGCATGATGCTAAACCCTAGGATGTAGACTGAATAAACTTCTAATCATGTGGATGATCGAATGCCGTGCATGAGGCTCAACCCTAGGCTGTAGACTTAATAAAATCCTAATCATATGGATGATTGAATGGCATGGGCATCAAAACATAGAAGGGTCACCATGCTAGGGAACTAATGAAAAGAAGGTTGTATGTCTAGGTAGATGATAAATGCTAAAGATCGATGGGTTAATTTATCTACGTAAGCAAGGGTGGTCATATACGAAGGGGAAAGAAAGGGATATACAACATTCTCAAGAGAGATATGTTATGCTAAACACCACTTAAAGAAATATAACTGAAGAGTACAACTTTCGATAGCGAGATAAGGGCATGTATGGATAATTCCTAAATGGAAGTAAGTCAGTCAATATTGATGTGTAAATTTTCTTAACAAAAGAAAAATAATGCATATAGATTTGAATTAATAATGTTACCTACTTGAATGACCCCATGAGTAAACTTAAGCAAGGGTGGTCACATAAGAAGGGGAAATAAAGGGAAATACAACATTCTCAAGGGAGATATGTTATGCTAAACACCACTTAAAGAAATATAACTAAACAGGACCACTTTCAATAGCGAGATAAGGGCATGTATGGAGAATTCCTAAATGGAAGTAAGTCAATCAATATTGATGTGTAAATTTTCTTAAGAAAAGAAAAATAATGCATATATATTTGAATTAATAATGTTACCTACTTGAATGACCCCATGAGTAAAGGCTCCTCGAAAACGTTTCAGAGCAAAAAAAATCTAAAAATGACATTTTGAAGGGCTTGGAAATAATGACATAGGTGGCTTATGAATTATAGTTTGTAGGAGTATGTACAAGGAAAATTAAAAAAGAAGGGTTTCTTTAAAAATACTAAATCTCAAAATTCAAATTCACTTTTGCATACTAAATTTGAAGAGGAGGAGGTAGTCCCAAATCTTTATATGTTCATCATAGACATATTAACTATGGGAATTTTAGTTAGTAAGTCTAAAGGCATGTATATCAAAAACCTCATCTTCAAGAATAGGTGTATGCTCAATAGAATGTACCCAACCATGCCAATTAAAATATTAACAATAAAGACAAATCTTATGCTACTAAAAATTTGACTTTATCATGGACATGCAATTAGGTTTGATATGGACCACATCTGCCATTTGTATTTAAAGGTATCACATGTGAATTTCCTAGAGGAGAGCAAATTGGGATAATTGAACGGACTGGTAGTGGCAAATTCACACTTCAAGTACTAAGGGTGGTCATATAAGAAGGGGAAAGAAAGGGAAATACAAGATTCTCAAGAGAGATATATTATGCTAAACACCACTTAAAGAAATATAACTAAAGAGGACCACTTTCAATAGTGAGATAAGGGCATGTATGGAGAATTCCTAAATGGAAGTAAGTCAATCAATATTGATGTGTAAATTTTCTTAAGAAAAGAAAAATAATGCATATATATTTGAATTAATAATGTTACCTACTTGAATGACCCCATGAGTAAAGGCTCCCCAAAGAAGTTTTAAAGCAAAAAAATCTAAAAGTGACATTTTGAAGGGCTTGGAAATAATGACATAGGTGGCTTATGAATTATAGTTTGTATGAGTATGTACAAGGAAAATTAGAAAAGAAGGGTTTCTTTAAAAATACTAAATCTCAAAATTCAAATTCACTTTTGCATACTAAATTTGAAGAGGAGGTAGTCCCAAATCTTGATATGTTCATCATAGACATATTAACTATGGGAATTTTAGTTAGCAAGTCTAAAGGCATGTATATCAAAAACCTCATCTTCAAGAATAGGTGTATGCTCAATAGAATATACCCAACCCCACCAATTAAATTATTAATAATAAAGACAAATCTTATGCTACTAAAAATTTGACTTTATCATGGACATGCAATTAGGTTTGATATGCAATTAGGTTTGATATGGACCACATTTGCGATTTGTATTTAAAGGTATCACATGCGAATTTCCTAGAGGAGAGAAGATTGGAATAATTAAACGGGCTGGTAATGGAAAATTCACACTTCAAGTAGTAATTCTTATTGTAGAACCCAGAGGAGGGAGAATTTTCATGGTTGGAGTTGACATCTCAAAGATTGGACTCCATGATTTAAGATACAAACTAAGAATTATCCCACAAGACTAAATATTATTTGAAGGAACTATATAAAGCAATCTATACCCACTCAAAGAAGATTTCGACAATGAAATTTGGGAGGTAAGTCCTATTAAAATGAATGAGTTTTGATTTCCATAGTATGTCAAAGGCTCTTAGAAATATAACTTATCATTTTGCAAGATCGAAACATTTCACTTTTTGTTGAGATCAAATCTAAATAAGCTTGCCACAAGAAAGCATGTCGCTATTCTAGCTCTCGCCAGATTCCATTCTTCTCTTTTGAAACAATGTCCTCTCCTATATTATGTGGTTTTCTATTCTACTCTTTCCTACGCTCTTCCCTTACGGCGTTCCCATTGCAACTTGTGGTGCAATTGCTAGTTTATATATTTCAATGTGATATGTATATTATGATTTTCATTTATTTAAGAAATTGTTTGTAATTTTATCAATAAAAAAATTACAATATAACAAATTGTATTTTATTATTTTTATTGATTTGAACTTTTAATTTTGACCCATTTAAATGTTTAAACTCATGTACTGACACTACGACATCTCCCCTATACTAGGCTCTATATTGCTTTTAATCTTTTATTATTTTTTAATTGATCGGACATGTAAATGTTTACAAACAAACATTTACACCACTATGACATTACCCCATACTAGAATCTAGAGCACCTCTCAGCGCAACAATGAAATTGTAATAGCATCTCATTATTTGTTTTTTATTATTCTTTATTTTTTTTTGTAAATTAAAGAGATTATATTACTTTAAAGATTCATATTACATTTTTTCAAATTGAATGACCAGAGGGAGGAAAAATAGCTCAACCTCTGCCATCAGAATTGAATGAAACTAGACCCATACATACAAACATAGATTTCTTTCTCTCCACATAAACAACTGAGTCATAATTTCCAGGTCATGTCACAAAAAAAGCCTTAGGTGAGGCCGAGAGACCCATCTTTAGGATTCACTTCACCATCACCCAAATAACTAGAGAAGATAGATGAAACTCCAATCCAAGAGTGCCTACATTATGTTCAACGTAGCAAGAAAATCTGAGTTTGAATTTTCCTTGGTCAAACTAGAGAAAATTTGAATTTCTATTTCACCAGAAATCTTGGAGGTAGTTAACTGAGGTGACATGGCACTTGTCACTTAGTTGAATCAGTTAATTTGAGTTGGGGAAACTTGAGTTTAGTCCAGTATGATTGATTCCTAATTTGTAGCAATATGTTTAAGTTAATTTGAGTTATTGTAAGTTAAACTAGTTCTAACTGTCAAAACAACTAATGGAGGTCAAGTTGTGGAAGTGCAACTTAAACCACACTTAGTGATAAACCAGTTAACTGATCAATCAGCCCAAAATAATTGTTAAATGTAGATAATTTGAGTTACCCAGTTGAAATGGAGATTCCAAGGTAGAGTAATATTAGTTGTAGCATATTCCCATGTGTACAGATGGTGCATGTAGTAAGAGGAAGGACCTAGAGGAATTGCGCAATTCAATAGAGGGAATTTCCTAAATAATAGGTGCTAATTTCCTCAAGGGATAGTGGAATAAAATAGGAGCTTGGAGGTCTTGAGAATTGGCTAAGTGTTAGCCAAAGTCAATCAGTTAGACAAATGGATAGACTATATACTTGCAGGGTGTGATTAGGCTTGATAAAGCATATGCATTTCATCTCTATTCTCTGATTAATACGATACAAATAGGAAGGGGTTTTGAGAAATTTCTTTCGCTTAGATAAATATTTCTTCATGTGATGTTTTCTTTTGCATGTTTATGATTTTTATTCTAGATGGTGAATTAACTTCCATAGATTAGTAGAGTATCTTCAAGTCTTTTGATTTAGTAAATTTCATGAGCAGTTCCGAATCTACACATTAATTTCTACATGGTATCAGAGCAAGATTCACTATAGTGCATAAATTTCGAAGTTGTCATTGCAGGAGGATAAAATGTTCATAATAAATTCTTTAGAGGTAAAAGGATTACTTTCTATGGAATAAGACTCAAGTATTCCCTTCAGGGAAGCTCTAATTATGTTTCTTTGAAGGACTACATGGAGGTAGTGTTGGAAGATAATGGGTTTAAGGAATTCATTTATAATGATATCCTGAAACCAACAACATTTTATGCTCAATATCTAGTAGAACGGAATAAGTTTGTAGCTAGGTGAGGAGAATCATAATTGATGGATTACGAGACCATATGTCTCAAATATCAATGGGAAAGAGACTTTGTATGCAATGTGGCAAGCATTGACAAATCTATTCTAGAATAGTAGTGGCCACAAGAATTTGGTGCTCAAGGACAAACTTTCAAGATGCAGAAGAACGAGACCATTCCATAGTACCTAAGCAGGTTCACATAATGTTGTGATGAACTTGGTCAAGTTGGTGTTACTATAGCAGAGGATGATTTGGTGATCCTAGCCCTTCTAGGCCTTCCCAAATGCTGGCATAGCTACTAAGATTCATTGAATGGGAAGGAGAAACTACTAAATTGGGAACTCCTATGATCTGATTTGGTACAAAAGTAAGTAAAGTAGAATACCAGAGACATAACTTTATCTAAGGGTAAGGATGAGGAAAAATGTGCCTTAGATGGAAAGTCAAAGAAGGGTAAATGGATGAAATCCCAATCCAAGGTAGAACCTAGTCAAGGGGGAAAGAAGAAAGACTTATCCAAAATCAATTTCTTTCACTGTCATGAATTTTGGCACTCTTCCATGAAGTGTCCACACAAGAAGACAAGCAGGAAGACCTCGGGAGGAGCAACAGATGAAGATTTGGCTTCACAATCCAAGCTTGATTTTAGTCTCATTGCATGCATGGTCAGCACAATGATGGGAAGCATGTAGTACTTGGAAAATAGATCCCCATTCCATATGGAAAGAAATAGAGATTTTTTTAGTGATTTGGAAGAGAAATATCTCCAAATGCGCATTGATATGGGAGAATATGGAAGCTACAGTGTGACAGAGATTGGTACAATTACCTTTCAGAGGGAGTTAGGCTCCTCTCTCAGACTAAAGGATATGATGTTTATTCTGATTCTAAAGAATAATTATATCTCCATTAAAGTTTTGGAAGACTGTGGTTATGATGTGACCTTCTGCAAAGGAAATGCATTCCTAAGACACATAACCATGGAACAGGTGAAGCAGATCGGGGTTCAAGTGAATAACCTCTCCAAGATTGATGTGGAGAATTTTGATGCATTGAGCACAAACGGGGAGAAGGTGTAGAGTTGTTATGCTGGTGAACTTTGGGATAGAAGACTTAGTCATTTTCATCATATCACTTTGAAGATCATGCAACAGATAACCATAGGCCTCCCCAAAGGATCACTATAGCAGCAAGATACATGCAAAGGTTGTACCTTGGGGAAGTACACAAAATCCACTTTCTATAATTAGGACAGTAAAGCACATGAAGTCCATGAAAGGATCCACTATGATGTTTTTGGACCTTTCTCAATAGCCTCCACTTCCAAGCATAAATATCTTTTCATCTTTATTGATGACTTCTCACTATAGTGGTGGATCTTCTTCATGCAAAAAAAGGATGATACATTCTCCAAGTTTGTGGAGTTCAAGGCACTGGTTGAGAAATAAATGGGCAAGAATGTGAAGTCTCTCAAGAGCGATAATGGAGGTTAGTACGTGTTGAATGAGTTTAAAAATTCTTGTAAAAAGGAAGGCATCACACAAGATTCGACATCACCCCACAACCCACAACATAACAGGGTGGCTAAGAGGAAGAACCACATCATTGTGGGAGAATCAAGGGTGATGTTACATGACCAAATCCTACCTATACACTTATGGGTTGAAGCATGAAACGTAGCAATTTATTTGAAGAACAGGAGTCCTCATTGGAATCCTCGCATGATTACACAAAAAGAGGCTTACTCAGGGAGGAAGCCAGATTTGTCACACTTAAGCACTTTTGGAGCCTCTATTTACTACCATGTCTCCAAATAATCAAGGAAGAAGCTAGAGTCGACAATAGAGTTGGGGGTATTTGTGGGTTACACAGAAACTCCTCACAACTACCGTGTGTAATTCGATCCCTCATAATGACATTTGTGCGAAGGGATGTAAAATTTGATGAAGACAAATCCATGCGGTGGTCTTTTGAGAGGGAGCTTCAGATCCCACCAAAGAAGGACATTTTAGCTCCAAAGGAGGAGCCTCAAGATGTTTTGGAGTAGCCAAATGTTGAGGAGAAAACAATGGAGACAACCACTCAAGTAGAACCATCTAGAGAATGTAATAAAATGACTAGAGAAGTTGATAGACTTGTGCAAGATGCGAGGGAGAATGTGGGTGCTCCTTCAAATTAGCGTAGGTAGAGAAGGTCACCAAATCGGTAGACTGGGTACATGGATTTAATGACTGAGCTAGTAGAGGCTAAGATATCCTCTTTCAAGGAATCAGTAAAGAAACTTGTATGGGTTGATCTAATGGTGGAGGAGTACAAATCCATTATAAACAACAATTTTTGGGAAGTGGTCGCAAGAAAAACAGACAAATCAGTTTTGGGTTCAAGATGGATCTTCAAGGTGAAGCATGTAGTAGTTGACATCATAGAAAAGTACAAGGCTAGATTTGTGGCCAAGGGGTACTCTCAGGTGGAGGGGATTGACTATGAGGAGACCTTTTCTCTTGTATCAAGGTACTCATCAATCAGATCAATCCTTTCTCTGGTTGCACAGATGGGGTGGAAGTTCCACAAGATGGTTGTGAAAACAACATTCCTTAATGGAGTTATTGATGAGGAGTTGTATATCAAGCAACCAGAAGGCTTAGAGACTTTTGATTGAGTCTCGTGTGTGCATATTCAAGTGAGCGTTGTATGGTCTCAAGCAAGCACCTCGTGCTTAGTACACCAGGATCGATAGGTATCTCACCAGTTTGGGCTTTACCAAAAGTCAAGGGGATGAAAAACTATATCATATTTTGGTAGAAGGTAAATTGTTGATTATTGTCTTATATGTTAATGACTTGATTTTGACTGGTGATGATAATTTGATTAAATATTACAAGACATGGGTCTCATGCACTACTTCCTCGGATTGGAAGTATGGAAAGGTGATGGGTAATTGTTTGTCTCTCATGGAAAGTATGCCAACGAGATAGTTATTTCTGCATGGATAGGTTCGAACCAATGGAGACTCCTATAGTGACCAACTGGAGGAAAGACGATGGCAGTTTAGGTGAGGAAGTGGATGTTATTGTTTACCAAAATTTGGTGGGTTCACTCATCTATCTTGTGAATAGATGACCATATATGTGCTTTGCAATCAACCAACTAATCCAATCTATCGTTAGGCCAACCAAATTATTTTGGAGGGAAGTTAAACATGTTCTACGTTACCTCAGAGGCACTACCCAATTTTGGCTATCGTATAAATAGACAAAGGGAGTGAATTTGGGTGGGGAGTACATAAAACCGAAATAACACATTAGGTGGAATTTTAAGTGTTGTTTTCACAGTGATTTCTTGGTACAATAGGAGACAAAGATCTATGGAGCTCATCTCAGCAGAAGTAGAATACATGGTTGAAAGTTAAGCAGCATGTGAAGCAATCTAGATGAGAAAGATAGTTGTTGGATTGTTTGGTTAGATTATGGATCCAACTGTGATTTACTCTAATAATCAAAGTTGCATCAATCACTTTGGAAATCTTGTTCTTCATGATTGATCCAAGCATTTTGATATCTGGTATCACCATCTATGGGATTGTGTGTAGAGGTGGATTATGTTGTTGTAGTACATTCAGATAGATGAACAAGATGTTGACATTTTGATAAAGTCCTTATCGAGAGGGAAGTTCGGGTTCCATAGGTGTAAGATAGGGGTGGTGGATAATCCAATTCTTGCTGAGATGGAGTGTTGAAAATGCAGCAAGAAAATCTCAATTTGACTTTTCCTCTGTCAAACTAGAGAAAATTCAAATTTCTATTTCAGCAAAAATCTTGGACATAGTTAACTAAGGTGACATTGCACTTTTCACTCAGTTAATTCAAGTTGGGGAAACTTGAGTTTATTTTAGTATGATTGATTGCTAATTTGTAGCAATATATTTCAGTTAATTTGAGTTATTGTGAGTTAAACTAGTTCTAACTGTCAGGATAACTAGTGGAGGTCAAGTTGTGGAAGTGGAAGTTCAACCACACTCACTGATCAACCAGTTAGCTGATCAATCAACCCAAAATAATTTTTCCATGTAGAGAATTCGAGTCACCCATTTGAGATGTAGATTACATGAAAGTGTACTATCAGTTGTAGCATATTCCCATGTGTGCATGTGGTGCATGCAATCAGAGGAAGGACCTAGTGCAATTGCGTAATTCAATAGAGGGAATTCCATAAATAATAGGGGATAATTTCCTAAAGGAATAGAGCAAGGAAATAGGAGCTTGGAGGGCTTAAAAATTCGCTAAGTGTTGGCCAGAGTTAGCCAGTTAGGTTGAGGGATAGACTATACACTTGTAGGGTGTGCTCAGGCTTGAGCAAGCATATGTATTTCATCTCTATTCTCTAATTAATGCAATACAAATAAGAAGGGGTTTTGAGTAGTTTATTTCCCCTAGATAAATATCAATGCATATGTGATGTTTCCTTGTGCATGTCTATGATTTGTGTTCTACATGGTCAATTAACTTCCACAGATTAGTAAAGTAGCTTCGAGTCTTGTGATTTAGTAAATTTCATGAACAATTTCGAATCTACACATTCCACAAAAAAAAGGGCATTGAAACCACACACCAAGAGACAACCTCCCTTTCCCCAATCTTTGGTCCATACGTTGCATTTTGTCTGAGACCAAAATCTTGAAAACCACAATTGCGACCTTACTATGTTGTCATTATCTGTGAATGACGGAACTGCCACAAAACTCAACATAGTCATCGTGAAAGACCTAGAGGAATCACACCACCTTTTGTCCTTGTTAATCATCCTCGAACAAGGAGATGGTGGCTAGGCCCCAACTGCTAGAGCCTGGGGCATGAATATGTCCCCCTATTACAGATCCATTTAGGCGCATCAACCCCAACCTACAGATCAATACTATTAGGGCCCATTAAACCCTAATTCAATTGTTACATGCCCTAAAGAAGTCAACCATCAAAATGCCTAGCTTCCCAAGAAGTTTTATGACCAAAATCATCCAAAAATTGCCTCTAAGAAGATCAGTGTAGGTAGGGCTTCATTAGGGTGCACTGCAGTGCAAACCACACACTGACAGGGTGCTATGTAGTGCACTTGGTCCCTCTTTGGCCTGTGCTGGGCGAATTTGAGCGAATTTCCATGAGGGTTTGAAAGATTCCTTATCCATTGGATGCCTTTATAAGTTTCTCAAGGCTATCTACTCCTTTGAGCTCGTATTTGGATGAGGAAGGGTGTTAAGGAACATCAATCCCTTATCCCTTCCTCCACGGAACTAAATTATAAGTTTGTGAGGGCATTCATTATCACCATTTATGGCATAACTTCCTTTGTTCACCTATAAAAAGGCCACTCATCTAAGTGATCAGGGGCTAGAAATTATTGAACTATAGGGAGATGTTATTAGTATGAGACTTGAGTTGATTTCAAGTATTGTAATGATGTCAAATTGTCTTACTTGTTATGAGGAGAGGGTGGGATTGAATTGTAGGAGTGATGCTAAATTGAGCGATGGGTTGGAACTCTTCCTTTTACTAATAAAGTGTTCAAATATTTTTCCATATGCTTGTGTTTTTCATTTATGCTTTCATATGTATATCATGTACTTGATTCCATGCTATGTTTAATCAATAGATCATTATCATATGATTTTATTGGTTGTTGTCTTTTGTCTATGTGCGAGTACTCTTCAAGTGGAGTAATTAGGGAGAGGAGCGACAGAATCAGTCAAGGGAGATAAGGAGAAAGAGAAGGCTACACGTAGGCTTCTTTGCCTCTTATTTAATCTATTAATCATAGGAAAACTAGAGAACTATTTAAACTGTTGTTCTAGACTTAGCTACTAGTCTAGGGTTTTAAGCGTTTATCCACAGACCCAAAACACCCCCCCTCCCCACCCACGAATCACAAGAAATGTGACTTTCCACATGCATCAAGAGGGTAACTATATTTTCCACACAAAACCTTAGATTCCTAATAATTTTTTCATGTCTTCAATGAAGCTGAAAATATTATATTTTTCAACGTGTTTGTCCCTTAACACCAACCCCAGAAGTGTCTTCATCTGCCAGTGCAACACCACTTTATTTATATACTTTTTTCACCTTCCCCTTGTATTACCAAGGTCAAGCTCCCATTTGGGCATGTGCTCAAATAAGTCTAAACTCAACAGGGAATGCCTCTCTTCCACAACTTTGATTTCCATCTCAAAAATATCTTGGCTTGTCTATGAAGGAAAGGCATCAAAATACGCTGCAACTCAGTTGTGATTGAACAACTTGGAACCCCATTTCCCTGGCTGACCTCTTAATCCTCCTCCCCTCTAATTTCTCCCTCTTTACATCAGTGAAATTTAGGACCATAGGAGGGTTCCTTCACTTCTTTATAGATATTATCTCTACCTCCAAATGGAAAAAGCCACTAACATGAATTAACCCTAGGAAAACCAGGGAACCCCTAAAGAACGTCGTCATAGAATCACCACCTATAGGTATTAACCTCAGACATAGACTTGATGAACAAAGAGATGGGAAACTCTATGTTACTCAAAGACTCTTACCCCTTAAACATTGAATTCCCAAAATGAAACCTTTGATATCAAATGTTACAATACACAATAGCCCACGAAGCAATATCTAGAGCCCGCCTCCACCACTCAGAAAACCTTATTTTCCAAGACTCTGTTACCACCCTTGGACTCAAAATATCAAATTTGAAAATACCAAGCTAACTAAAACTTAGGGAACACAACACCCATGAGGCTAAAAGATTCATAGAGACCCCCTCCTTTAAAGAACATAAACCATCCTCTAATAGAGACCCAAGACCCTAGTATATTAAACCTACATAAGACTCAAACAAATTTCACTGCTCAAGAGCCAACAAGAACAAAATAAAGACACGGAGCTTACCAATTCCAAATGTAGGCATCAAAACCCCACATGAAACTTCTTGGTCCCCACCACTATGCAATCGAGCTCACAAAATACTATCTAGTGACCAGGAATTGAAAACACAAGAACAAGAATGAGAATGAGAACTTACTCACTACATGGTCTAAGGAATCCCACGACCATAGAAGATGAGGATTCACACTCGAGAATTTCCACCAACCACTGCCACTCCATTCCTGAACTAATGGCATGAACTAACCCCATCTTCACCATCCC
>APFE031570625.1:0-11696 GCA_000404065.3 Pinus taeda
TATGTATAATAGTTAATTATTACTATTATAATTTTTATAGTGACTGTAAATTTATTATAAGTTAACTTTATAAAAATTATAAAGTCACATTATAATGACTTTTTAAAGCGACTTCAATAATTTGTTAATTGTTTTTATTCTTTATTTTTTAAAATCCAATGATTATTGAACGGATGGTCACGTCCATACATGCGTCTCACTATACAGTTATGCTGAGTGGTTTTGCGGCTGATATCCTTTGCCTTCTTTTCACATAATATATTGAGGCCTTTCAACGGTCCTTTCTTATTTCTGAAATCAACAAACTAAGAGAACCTCCATGGGAGTTCCAGACATTCTCCCTAAAACATCATAGACTGCCAAGGTGTAAGAAAGCTTTCCTTTTTTCTTCATATCTTCCACCATTCGCTTCCACTGCAATTCTGCAACAACGAATTCTTCATTCTTGGCTTGCTCAATGATTTCATGTAGACGTAGAGCTTCGACCGCAATTTTCTTCTTCCCGACTTTCACCTCCTCCAAATAGTGGGTGAATCTTTCGAAATCATGCTTCATAAAGATGTCCTTGTAATTTTCCATGGCGACAGAGGTCACTCTTTCATAAGGCAGTTCGCTCCACAAATTGGGACCCATGTACACCGCTGGTAATTGGAGAGCCTTCCGGAGTAGAACCAAAACCTCTTTCCTCAGCTTGTCTCGAGCTTTGTAAACATTATGCTTATCTTCGTTAGTGTTGATTTCCTCACGGGGAAAAAGCCTGAATTGTGAAAAACCAGTGACCCGATTCGTACTGCAGCGAATTGATGATGTTTCTCCTATTACTTTGAACAAATTACTTGCAGTTTTCTACGAAAAATATCGAAATACATACACTGTAGCCTACACAAAATAAAATACTGCGGAAACTAAATACTGCATTGGAGAGAAATAAACACACACATATACACTGTTGTTTTTGCACAAATGTCCCCAGAAAAACCCAATGTGGGAAAACCGGTGCAACAATTGAGGGTTTTATTTATTATGCAGTGGTAATCTGAGTACAAATCGTTAGATGCCCAAACTGGCAATCTGATACATAGAAATATTGACAAGGAGATTGTGAGAAAAATCTCACACTATCACTGGTGATCCGAATTTGATCCAGGATCTAGATGGCTGGCCCCACACTGCCTCTGTGTCAGCCTACGCAGATTTGCGTCATAGTCTCTGGGCTCTGCTTCAACTCCTCGTCTGATCTCCTGTTGGCTAGAACTTCGATCCTTTGGCCCTCAGGTCTCACACCCTGACTTTTGGCTCTGGAATTCAACTTTCCCAGCAGAATCTTAGACTCCCTCTAAAGCTCTGCGCTGCCTCTACGAACCTCTCTCTGTCTTCTTTGCTTTGCACTTCCCAGATCTGAAAAACTCTCATCCAATCTACTATCCCTGCCCTTCTCTCACTGCTTCGACTTTACTAAGTCACTTCCGGCAACTCACAGCTGCTACTTAGGAAATCGACTTCCCAGCAAAATCGAACTGCACAAGTGTGTTCTCCAAGTGCCCATCCAACTCCTTATAATCTCTCGTTGGAGCACGAATGACCAAGATTGAAACATAATCAAGGACTAAGATTAACTTGGAGTTGATCCCCGTCTTCTTCTAGAAGATTCACACTCGATTTAATTAAAACCCTATAATTAACCATATTTCCTTAAGTTTAGACTTAGGGAACCATTTAAAAAAAGTTAATTATTTTAATTAAATCATCTCTATTTGGAATTTTCCCAAACGATTTCTGGGTATTGGAGAATGCATGTGTCTTAGCCTCTCTGCAAAATCTCGAGGCAAGAGCACATCCGATGCTATAGAAATCAACATTCCCTCTTAGTGAGGAATGTGCTCTAGTGTTGCAACTTGCTGAAGCATCACTCTGTCTTTGCACCATCTCCTGCTGCACTATTGATGTCTGGCTCTGCTGCTGACATTGTTGAACTGCTATTAACTGCAACATCTGTACTGCAACCCTCTCCATCTGCTGCTACTGCAACAACTGCAACAGAAAAACATCCAAAATACTGAATCAAATTGTGGTCAATATGATGCATTCGTCGTCCGAGTTCTGACTGTTGCTAGCCTCTACGCTATCACTGAAGCCTCTATGCTGTTGTTGACTCTGCACTGTGCCAACTGCACTGCTGACAACTCTGCTCTACGTTGCTCAGTCTCTGACTTGCTACTAGCTATTGCATCTGTCACTCTGACACTTGACTGCACCAACTACCATTGATCCATCCTACTATGGCATGTCTTGGGCTCCCGTAGCAAGGTACTGATTCATGAGGTGGACCTCCTCAAGAATCTTGCCCATCTTGTAGCTCTCTAGGGCTACAACTCCAGATCACTCCACCTCAACCCTAGAGGCATCTAAACAATCATGGCAAACTCTTCCTCTAGTCTGGAGGACAACCTGTCGATCTCAGCGGATGCAGCTTGCTGATCCTGCTTCTCCTCCTTGTCCTTTTTCTGAGGACACTGAGTGCTATAGTGGCCTATCTCACCACACTTGAAGCACTTGATCTTCGAAATACCCTTCTTTCTTCTGCACTTCTCCTGCTACCTCTTTGATGCAAGGGTCACGTCCTCTTCTTCCTTCACCGCTTTCGTCCCACTGTTGTTACTGCCACTAATTGTGGCCTTCACCAGATCATGCTTCATCTCCTCTTGTTGCAGATCAGCCCACACACGTTCCCAATATGGCAGTTTTTCTCTGCCAAGGATGCTTTGGACGAAAACTTGCCAATCTTCAGAAACACTATTCAGGACTAATCAAACAAACTCTGACGGCTGGGGGGTTGATCCTATTGAAGGCAGCTGGTCCCGGACATCCTGAAGCCTTGTAAGGAAGGGGTCCACTCTCTCCCACTTGTGCATCCCTGTGCATCTCAACTTCTCCTCCAAGTACATCTTCCGCTACTCGGAATATCCTTCATATAGCGTAACTAAGGCTTTCCACATCTGCCGAGTGGTATCCTTGCTGACTATATGGGATACTACATGATCTCGAACCCCGTCGAGAATGATCCTCTTAGTCTTCGCCATCTCAACCTTGTACTTCTTGAGCAGATTTGCAGCGGCATGTACAACTACCACACTATCAACATAGGTTTTGAGATCATGCTCATCTAGAAGGCAGGAGACCTAGCCTTCCAAATCACATAGTTGGAGGCTCCCTCCAACCGATCTTGATCTCTCGACCCAGCTGATGCCATAAAAAAATAAAATCGAATTGCTTCCTCTTCTCCTTTGCGCAGCTATTACACAACTATTCACACTCCCCTCCGGAGTGAGAAATCTCGCACACAACTACTACTGCTCTGCTAGAAAAATTCGAACTCCTTGGCTAGAAGTTCTCTGAGGAAGAAATTCCCTTAGTATATGTTATTCTCTCCTTTTGACGTTATTCTGCCAGCAACTGCTGCAAAATATTTGCGTCCCAACCGAAGATCTGCTATGCAAGGAAAATACGCTCCTTTCTTTTGCCTCTGGAAGGCTTCGATCTGGTAATCAAATTTCTTTGTCAAGTCACTTAGAAAAATCGATCTTCCCTCAAAACTTCGACTTCCTTGGCCCGAGGACTGCGCTACCTCTGGGGTTTCAAATTTCTGCCTGTGGTAATTTCAAACTCCCTCTTCCTTTCTGCCACTGAGCACTTCTGCTCACAATCTGTGCTTTGATACCATGTGAAAAATCAGTGACCCGATTCCTACTACAACAAACTGATGATATTTCTCCTATTACTTTGAACAGATTACTTGCAGTTTTCTACAGTAAATATCGAAATACATACACTGCAGCCTACACAAAATAAAATACTACAGAAACTAAATACTGCACTAGAGAGAAATAAGCACACACATATACATTGTTGTTTTTGGTCAAATATCCCCGGACAAACCCAATATGGGAAAACTGGTGCAACAATTGATGGTTTTATTTATTATGCAGTATTAATCTGAGTACAAATCGTTAGATGCCCAAACTGGCAATCTAATACAGACAAATGTTGACAAGGAGATAGTGAGAAAAATCTCACACTGACATTGGCGATCCAAATCTGATCCAAGTTCTGGATGGATGGCCCCACGCTGCCTCTACCCAGCGTGCACAGAGCTGCATCACAGTCTCTGGGCTTTGCGTCATCTCCTCCTCTGATCTCCCGCTAGCTGGAACTTCGATCCTTTGGCTGTTTGATCTCACACCCCGATTTCTGGCTCTGGAATTCGACTTTCCCAGCTGAATCTCAGACTCCCTTTGAAGCTCTATGTTGCCTCTGCATGGCACTACATTGCCTCTTTGAACTTCTCTTTGTCTTCTTTGCCTTGTACTCCTTGGATTTGGAAAAATCTCCTTTGGTCTACTATCCCTGCCCCTCTCTCACTGCTTTGACTTTACTAAGTAACTTCTGACAACTCACAACTACTACTCAGGAAATCAACTTCCCAGCAAAATCGAATTGCACAATTGTGTTCACCAAGTGCCCATCAAACTCCTTGTAAAATCTCATTGGAGCACCAACGGTCAAGATTAAAACATAATCAAGGGCTAAGGTTAATTGGGAGTTGAAATTCGTCTTCTTCTAGAGGATTCACACCTGATTTAATTAATACTCTTTAATTAACTAAATACTCTTTAATTAACTAAATTTCCTAAGTTTAGACTTAGGGAACCATTTAAAAAAAGTTAATTATTTTAATTAAATCATCTCTAGGTGAAATTTTCCCAATCGATTTCTGGGTATTGGAGAATGCATGTGTCTTAGCCTCTTTGCAAAATCTCGAGGCAACAACACAACTGATGCTACAAAAATCAACATGAATGCCTCCAAGTCTTTAGACAACAAGTCTACGAAAAAATGGGCAATTTGATCATACAATGCTCTATAACAGGGATCTTCCAAGTAATGTCTCAAAGCCTTACTGGCTGCTTCCAAACGCTTTTCTTTCCTAATCACTCTTGCCTTTTCTCTCAGGATCTTTCCATTCAACACATCTGCGGAAATTTGATCTTCTCTTGGCCTAAGCATGCCCAACTTTTTAGTTTCTCTTGCAGCATCACCCTTCTGAGCAGAATAACCGGGCCAATGTCTGCTAGGGTTACAAGTACAACACATTCCACATCTTCGTTTATATTTGAATTTTGCACCCCCGTCTCCCTTTGCACGTTGGAATTTTTCCTTGTGATTGATTTTTTTAGCCTTGCGTTTTTTCGTGGCTTCGGATCCCTGTAGCAGGCGAACAAGTATCTTAGGTAGGTCTTTGAAATAATCAAATTGAGCGATGCTATGGATGTTGGCAGCGAGAGTTTTGGGGTGACAAGAATGAATCCAAGAAACTGCTGCATAAAGGCCCTCTCGATCTAATTTTCCCATTCTTCGTACGCCTCTCAGTTGACAAACTAGCTTTAAAGTTGTTAGTAGATCTTGATTCCATGTGGCTTCCGAAAGTTAAGTGAATTTGTTGGAGGGAGTATCGGGCACAACATGGAACAAGAAATCTAGCAACAAATTGCTAGATGTTGAGAATGTGGGAGAATTCTTAATCAATGTCATATTCGCCTTTCCTGCTGTTGATTTGGGATAGCATCAGATGTGCTCTAGGCCTCAAATTCTGCAGGGAGGCTTGGACACATGTATTCCAAAGAACCCAAAAACTGTTTTGGGAAATTCCACCCAGAGATGATTATATTAAAATAATTAATATTTTTAATGGGGTTCCTAAGTCTAAACTTAGGGAAATTAAAACATTAATGGGTATTAATCTAATTGTGGGTGAATCTTCTAGATAAAGATGAAGATCAAGTCAAAACGACCTGAGCCTTTGATTAGGAGTTAATCTAGGCCGTTGGTTATTCAACAGGAAGATATAAGAAAGGGCTGGAGGGTCACTTGGAAAACACACCAGGCAGATACTCAATTGTGAGTAAAATCTATTTTCTCACTGGTCGAAGTTCGACAAGAGAAAATCGATTCAGAGGGAGAGTTGTAGGTGAAGGAGAGACAGAGAGGGTTCAACATTAGTCAGGAAGACAGGGACGAAGACGAAGAGCGGTAAGAGGACAACGTTGGGGAGATTGGCGCTGGCAGAGGTAGCGCTGGCTTGGGTGATGCTAGCACTGTGCAAGCTAGTTCAAGAGTCGGAGAAAGTGATGTTGGGCAAGCCAGAGAGATGCAGAGGGTGGAGGAACTTTTCTCTTGGGTCAGATACTTGTTCAGGAACGTTTGTAAATTTTTCTTAGAAAACCTTGTTCTATACTGCTGGGTGTAATTTGTACATGAAGATTTTGTTGAAGAATAATAAATCCTCATCTGCTGCATCGGGTTTCCCACATTGGGTTTTTTCGGGGACAATTGTCCAAAAATAACTGTCATTGTGATTGTATTTGTGCCAGTGTTTTACTTTTTGCAATGTTTTATTTGTGAAGGCTGCAGTAGAATATATTTCAATATTTGCCGTAAGAAAACTGTAGATAACTTATTTATGAGGTAATAAGTAGGAGAAATAATATTAATCACTATAGTAGGATTTCTATTTAGAAATTTTCACATGGTTTCAGAGCTATAGGGAAGCAGAAGGGAGAAGTCGGAGGATCCAACGTTGAGAAGAGAAGGGAATTCGAAATTCCTGGAGGGGCAAAAATTCAAATCTCCTAGAGGATTGCACAGTGCAAGCCAAGGAGATTGGATTATGTGGGAAAACTCTCTCTGAGTGAGTCGACATAGAGGTAAGTCTTTCCAATCAAAATTTATTAGTGGTAGAAGGGACAATGCAACAAAAGATTCAACAAGGAGGATTATCTTAGGTGGGATGCAGTTTTTCCTGCAACAGTTGCTGGGATAGGTTAGCATTAGAAATTGGCACAATATGGATACTCAAAGTGTCTCATATTTATCTACTAGATTTGATGAAGAATTCAAATGCCTAGCAAATTCAACATTAGCGGATGTTTGGTACATTGATAGCAGGGCTTCAACTCATATGACTGGAGTACAAGAACATTTCTTGAGGTATCAAGAAGAACAAATGGACTTCCAAATAACTATGGGAAATAGAACGAAATGTACTCTAGTAGGGACAGGCACCATAGCTTTTCAGATGGAAGGAGGGACCAACATCCGAGCCACCAATGTTCTGCATGTGCCAGGATTAGGAATGAACTTAATTTCAGTGTCCCAGTTACAGGACAAGGGATATGATGTGTACTTCATAAGAAAGAAAGTATACGTTAAGCATCCAAGCTGGAAGAAGAAAAAACAAATTGGGGTTCGAAGTAACAAGTTGTATAGGTTGCAACTCGAATCGCCAATGGCACTAATAGGCAACAACTGTAATGGTGAGGAGCGAAATGAATTATGGCATAGGCAAATGGGGCACTTACACCATGGAGCATTGAGGATGCTCAGAGAGACAGTTACAGGGGTACCAAACCTTAGTAGTGAACATGATGACTTGTGCAGAGGATGTGTGCTAGGAAAGTATGCTAAAGCAACTTTTTCCAGAAGTAACAATAGAGTAGAGTATGTATTAGGATTAATACACTCAGATATCTGCAAGCCTATGTCCACAAGGGCTCTTAGTGGTGGCGAATACTTCGTCACTTTTATCGATGATCACTCTAGAAAAACTTGGATCTATTTCTTAAAGACCAAGGATGAGGTCTTTGATCGTTTCCGAGAGTTTAAGGCTCTTGTTGAAAATATGACAGGGAAAAAGATAAAGGTATTGCGTTCAGATAATGGTGGAGAATATACAGACAAAGACTTCACAGTTGGTAGTGCCAGTGCCAGAAGCAACACATATGCAAAAATTCAGAGGGAGCTGTAGTACAAATGTAGCATTGGTAGTGGCAGTGTGAAAGACAACATTATAGCTACAAAAGTAGCGCGATAGTTGGTGGACAACATGTTAGACAACAACAACGTAGAGGATGATGCTTCAGAGTAAAAGCAGTATGCAACAACAGTATATTACTAGAGCACATTGCCCGCTAAGAGGGAGTGTTGATTTGGGGTAGCATCGGATGTGCTCTAGGCCTCAAATTTTGCAGGGAGGCTTGGGCACATGCATTCCAAAGAACCCATAAACCGTTTTGGAAAATTCCACCCAAAGACGATTATATTAAAATAATTAATATTTTTAATGGAGTTCCTAAGTCTAAAATAATGAAAATTACATATTAATGGGTATTAATCTAATTGTGGGTGAATCTTTTAGATAAAGATGGAGATCAAGTCAAAACGATTTGAGCCTTTGATTAGGAGTTAATCTAGGCTGTTGGTTATCCAACAGGAAGATATAAGAAGGGGCTTGAGGATCATTTGGAAAACACACAAGGTAGATACTTAGTTGCCCGAGTAAAATTGATTTTCTCACTAGTCAAAGTTCGACAAGAGAAATTCGGTTCAGAGGGAGAGTTGCAGGTGAAGGAGAGACAAAGAGGGTTCAACATTAGTCAGGAAGACAGGGACGAAGATGCAGAGCCATAAGAGGACAACGTTGGGCAGATTGACGCTGGGAGAGGTAGCGCTGGCTTGGGTGACGTTGGCACTGCGCAACCCAGTCTAGGAGCCAGAGAAAGTGACGTTGGGCAAGCCAGAGAGACATTGAGGTTGGAGGAACTTCTCTCTCGGGTCATATACTTGTTCAGGTACGTTTGTAAATTTTTCTTAGAAAACCTTGTTCTATAATGCTGGTTGTAATTTGTACATGAAGATTTTGCTGAAGAATAATAAAACCCTCATCTGCTGCACCGGTTTTCCCACATTGGGTTTTTGTGGGACAATTGTCCAAAAATAACTGTCATTGTGATTGTATTTGTGCTAGTATTTTACTTTCTGCAATGTTTTAATTGTGGAGGTTGCAGTAGAATATATTTCGATATTTGCCGTAAAAAAACCGTAGATAACTTATTTATGAGGTAATAAGTAGAAATAATATTATTCACTGCAGTAGGATTTCTATTTAGAAATTTTCATACCCACCTGTAATTCGAAGTAGCATTTCAAAGTTGGACTGGCCACTTCGAAGATTTGTTTCAAAATTTGGAAGCATCGTTCCACGTAGCGTTTGAAAGATCCAGATATCGAGGATGTCGGAGAGCGACTGTGCTCTGATTGCAATTCCAATGCCATTTCATTCCTAGTTGTCACAGATTTTGGCTCATCTAATTCAGACCCACGATCAACCACCACAAAATTTGGATAGTTGCAGAGCTTTGGGGGCCCAAGGAGAAGCGCAACCATGGAAGTTGTAGAAGAAGTTGATGCTAAAGCTATGATGTCTTCCTTTACATGTGAAAGAGAAATACTATTGCTAGAAATAATGAAACCTTCAACATGTTGATCAACAATTTCATTTGCATGAAGCCCTTTGTAACCATTTTTGTTTGTGTTTTCTACCCGATCTTGAGACTTTATTAATCCTTTTGATATAGATGGATCAAATCCGCTCTCTTGAGTGGAAGAATTACTACTAGAAACGATTTCTGGTTCGTTTGTTTGTTTAATGATACTGAAGGATTTAGCTCGTGTAGTAGGTGTCTCATTTTGGATTTTGTATCCATCTCCTTTGCTTTTAGAGTCAGACCCTGAGTTATTATCATGTCTCACAAATTTGCTTGAATCAAGAGATATTGATGTTGCCAAGCCATCTGTAACATTGCCATTTCCAACATTATCAGAGTTTCCCAAACTGCTTCCTTGACTAGTAAGCATAGGGGAAACTAAAAGTTTTGTCCAATCACCATTTATGTCACCATGAAGAGATCCTAATTCAACACGATCAACATCATTTTCTTGGTTAGAACATTCTTTAATGTTAGTTCGTTTCATGTCAATGTCAACTTCCATTGTAGTTGTTGAGTCTAGTGTTTTGAAAGCCTTTAAGATTCTGTAAATGATCTTTTTATTTGTTGTAATGATGCTTGAATTTCACTTAACAACTCAATTTTAGATTTATGAGATTCACTTAATTCCATGATTTCAGGACCTATTCTTAATGGTAGATTGTGCAGTGGATAACGTCCAAAGGCTCGAATGACTCTGATACCATTGTAACAAACAAGATCTGTAACCATATATACTTAAAATTGTAAATACACAAATGTATTGTAAATAATATTTTTTATTAATAAGTTGATAGTGCAAGTATGGTTGAATGTTACAATGAGGGCCTGCTTATATATCTAGGCAGGTGCCCCTTCATGACTGGACATGTCTTTTTAGACTTGCCTTTCCATTTTAACTAATGACTATTTAAAATATAACTATGATTATTTATTATTTATATTTATTTGCATTATTTAATTTTATGTAAATTATATTCATAACATGTCCTTGGAAAAATCCCAGCGTGGTGAAAACCAGTTTTGCAGATGAGTCTTTTATTTATTCTTTAGCGAGTGAAACCTGTGATTGAAAAAATTTACAATTGTTTGCCATAAATTAGCAAACCTCCGAGAAATTGTTTTCTCCACTTCTTCAAGTCAATTTGGCTTCTTGGAGAAAACTCAACCCCTTTGATCCAATTTGGCCTCCCTCTGGCTCATTGAATTGAACCATACATGTGGCCTTGGCAACTTGGCCCTCTTTGGCAAACTCGCACTAGTTTGGAAAATCAACTCGGCCTCCTTTGGAATTCAACTTCTTTAGGTAAACTCGACTTCCTTTGGGCAAATCGATCTCTCTGCATTTATCCTTGCTCTGGCAACTCAGCCTTTGTGAGTCAATGCGCACTACTGGAAACTCTTCCTCTCTTGCAGATAAAAAACTAACTCTCTCAATCTCTAGGAAGCTGGAAATCGCTATTAAGAATTTCCTCCGACACTTCTGTTCTTCAATCCCTGCTGACCTTGATCTGTTGGTGACCTCACGCTATCACTACGTCCTTGCTATGACTGTAAATCTGTATCTAATCTTTTTGTGTGTTCTCCAAATGCCCATCAGTTTTATCTTATAATCTCTTGTTGAGCTATCAACTACTACGATCTAATCTCAATTGATGGCAAAGATCATCTTGACCCCATTAAATGCATTTTCTAGAAGTCACTAGAGGAAAATCGATTTACCTCAATTAATCCCGATTATTTAAGCCATTTCCCTAAGTTAGACTTAGGGATATTAATAAACTGACTAATTAATTCTAATTAAGGTAATTTTCCTTAGAAACTTTTTTTGGGTATTGGAGAAAATTAATCCACTATGTTCCTTAGCCTCATGGACACCATCTGAGGCTAGAACACTTGTCCGAACTACATAAACTAACAAGGTTTGACCCGAATAATGGAGGTGGTATATGGGGCTTGTAATGTGGCATGGAAAGGGTCAAGTATGGCACAGGGGATAATGAACATGTCATCTCAATATGGTTTTTTCTAGTGCTCCTCCTATAAACATATGGCCTCAAGGGAGGTCCCATTGGCCTAGGGCTGAAGATTAACCTCCTTGGTAAGGTGAGAGAACAGATTTACAATCAAGATCAGTCAATCTTCTAGATTACCCCTTTATCCATACCAATGTTACTTGGGAGCGGGAGCGGAAGCGGGAGCGGGAGCGACCATTTTCAGAAGCTCCCGGTTTGGGAGCGAATCCGGGAGCGATTTTTTAACAAATATAATATAATTTTTATATTTTTAATTTTTGATACATATATGTCAAACAAA
>APFE031570630.1:0-17756 GCA_000404065.3 Pinus taeda
TTTCCCTCTCTGAGGGTTTTAACCACGTCAAAATACTGGTGTATTGATCTGTGATCTGTTTGTGAGAGGTGTCCTTTTGGTGTTCTATCTGAGGAACTTACCCTGTAAATTCCTACACTACTCGTAGAAAGAAGCTGAAAGCTGAAAGGAAATGCAAACTCTAGCAAACCCTAGTTTTATTGACTAACCCTACTGGTGCAAGAAAAGAGACGAAAGTTGCAGAAATGCATGCCATTGACTCTTGGAAAGGTAAAATGCATGTGACTAAGCTACTTCTGAAGGAAAATATGGAAAACACATCTTTTTTTATTTTTGAGTAATTTTGCAGAATTATTAAGCATGTGCTTTAACTATTTTTAACTATGCAGGGGTTTATTGGTGAAAGGAAATGGAGTGGGAATTTTTAGGAGGTTGGGAAGGTGAGAAGAGGACCTAAAGGGTCCCTAGCACCCTTCCAGAGATTTTCACAGTGATCAGATCTCGAGAAACTGCTCACGTGATCTTCTACAGGAAGTCCACAGGGGTTCTACATGATGTTCTACAAGAAGAGCCGAGAGAGGATTTTTGAGGGTTGATGGAGGAAAAACGGTGGGAAAGTGGAAATGGAGGATGGATGAGGATGTGAAGAGATCTACGACCTGGTAAATGAGGCTAGGGAGTGATGAAGATGGTTGGATTTGTTCAAGGATGGAGGGAGCAATGCTGCACAAGAATGTAGAAATTAGGGCAAGTTGGAAAAGGGTGGCGAATGAAGGGAAGGAATCTGGAATTAGGGGTTTGGAGCAAGTTGTGTGATGAAGGAAGGATAGACAGGGATGTATTACAGGTGATCTGCATACTATCTCTCAAAACTATTCAAAGAAAGACTAGAAAAATCAGAGATCTGTTTACTTTGACCTAATCTGGCCTAAAAAAACCAGAAACATGATGAACAGCAAGTTGTGAACAGTAAATAATGGAACATAACTATGGAAACCTAAGCAAGAATATATCGAAATATGCAAGCACAACTGGTATCAACTTTTCCAACTAAAAATCCAACACTTGCAATTGCATTGAAAGGCAAAACAATGTTTTTGTGGCAGCAAGTATGCCTTGGTCTCAGCTCCTGGTCCCAAGGAGGGAGAGATGAGATCAAGGATTTCTTGGTGACCTTTTTGCAGATATTTTCTGTTATCAAACTATCAAATCAACCTGAAGCATGAAAAACTATTTTAATAATCAAAAGCAACCTAAGTAACAAAGCAATATTTTAACCTAAATAGCAAAAATTATTCTATGAATGCAAAGAAAACACATAATAGTACACAAAGGAGGTACTAGAACTTGGGTTGTGCCCAACCCCAAGAGCTACATACTCCTAAGAAAATCTCAGAACTGGTGCAAAGTGAAATTTATCTCCATTACTCAAAAAATAACCATGTCACAAAAATGTTTACAACAAAAGCTCGAAAATGAGTTGAAAGGCAGAGCAGCACCAAATTGTGAAAAACAACTATTCAAGAGCTAAAATACCAAGGCTTAAAGCCTTCCTACTTATGCACCACGAGGACCTCCAACAACCCTCCTTAACTTGAGGGGCTTGGCTGCTCAAAACTGCAAGTAATCAGCCACTTCACAAAAGTTGCTCAGCTACCCTTGGAAATCATCTTTGGTGGGTTGTTGAACTCCAAGCTGATGGTGGAGAACTCGAGGAAGGGGTCATTTAGTGCAGGAGACACCCTTCCTACCAATCCTCAGCTTTGTTCCCTCGTCTTTGGCTATCAACTGGCTCATAAATGCTTGACCTTGGTCCAAAAGATGTCCAAAAATCTTCAATAAGCATGTATTAGACTTCATGGTCAAGTGACTATTCTCATTCATTCCATTAACATAAATATACTCAAAAGCATGCATAAACTATGAAGAATGGTGGATTAATCGAGAATAATAGGCAAAATGAGCCCAATAAGTTACCCATTTTTGGGGCTCATCATCACCCCCTTGTAAATGTGTTGCTCATCCTTTGAGCAACTAATCCAGCTCAACATCTTTGATTGCTTTGATTGCCTCTCTAACATCCCAGGCTTCCGAGGTGATGTCCTCTTCTCGGTCATGAAACCCTGCTTTTCTCTCTACTTCCTCCCATTTCCTGTGCTCTTCTTCTTCTTTGACCCCTTCCAGCAGTCCTAAAAGTAATGAAGGGATGAACTTTAGGCCGATCTAGTTGGCTTGTAGATTTTGCATTGACTATTTATAGAGTGGTACTCTTGCCAAGGCCTCCCTCATCCTTGTTGGGGAGTGGTATTCTCTTATTTTCAAACTGTGGGACAGTGTGTTCCATCTCCTTGTGCAAGCATGAATGCAGTTATCCCCCAACAGTCTTTCCATGTCCTCAAAGTGAGCAATGGCCTGAGCTTGTCTTTCAATGTAGTCTGGGAGAACCTAGGGGTTGTTGGCTAGGTACTGATGGGCATACACTAAAGCTGAGGGATCCTCTGGTTTTGCTCTGATCATGTGTGGCTCCCTTAGCTCCCTATCCATAACATTCCAAATCTCTGCTGCCCTCTTTTCCTCATGGTTTAACCAAGAGGCCATGGCCATGAGTTGCACATCTCCTAATGTAGCATTGGGGTCCCACAAATTCATGTTTGGAAGGGCCAAGTTGTGTAAATAGAATTTTGATAACTTGGCCTTATCTTCTGTTGATCTACTGTCACATAAGTCCATAAAATGATGGTAATTCTGAAATGAAATGGTGCCCCTTTGGGCCAAGGTGTTAATTTGAAATTGCAACCATTGATCTTTAAGATATAAGGCATATGACTTAGCAGGTTTCCTACATTGTAAGGCTGCTATTTCCCAGCTGGCCATGTAGGCCATCTGGGCGTCTTTTTCTTGCAACTGTTGTTTTAAACCCTGTATATTTTCCACTGCCTGAGACTCCTGCTCTTGCAGCAGTTTTGTGAGCATCTCCACATTAGCTTGTAGCTCTTCCTCTTTCTGTTGTTTCTTAGTTGTGTCTTTGTCTACTGGAGGTCCTTCTTGCTGTTGTTGCCCGCCCAAAATGGACAACCTACCTTCCTTGTGGACTTCTTGTAGTTGCAAATGTTTTTTCAGCAGCTCATTCTCCTCTTGCAGCTAGGCTCTTTTGCAACTTTCTACATGCGTTACCATGGCTAGTTCTCCTCTCAATTCTTTTAACTTCTCCTCCATGTGGCCTATGTCCTCAATTCCCTTAGATTTGGCAATTTTCATCCTTGTGTGTGTTATGATCCTGTCTTGTTCCAATGCAAAGAAGAGTGGCACAAAAAAATTCTGTGGGATGATTTTCCCACCCTCTAACAGATTGTAATATGAGCCCAAGCTAAGCTAAGGGGTAGGTTCAGGTATTTCTTCAGTTTCGCTCTCCCCTTGTGATTGTTTAGCTACTTTCTCCTCCAATTTCTCAGTCTCTTTTAACTTGGCTAGAGTTTTCTATAGAGATGTTGCAGCTTCCTGTAGAATTTCCTTTGAGTCCATTGACTTAATTTTCTATTTCCATGTAGAGGTTTTTGGGCTTCCTCTTTCATAGGTGATGGATATCTTGGAAGGAGACTCTTATTTTGGTTTAGTTGTTGTGTTGACAATGACAATTGGCTCCTTTGATTGTGGCTAGGGTCTACCCACTTTCATCCTTGTGCTTCTCCTTGCTTTAAAGTACATGGAGGTTTGCCTCTTTCTCTTCCCTTTTTGTTTTGGAGGTTTGCTTAAGGCAGCAAGCATAGCTGCTACCTCCCTTGCTAATATCTCAGGTGATTTCTCCTCTTGCTGTCATTTTTCCTTGCTTCCTGTAGAAATCCCTGTGTCAGTTGTTTCTGTCTGTGTTACTGAGATCTCAGGGTGTGTCTTTTCCGTTTGTTTCTGTGTGCCCGCTTTGGCTGTGGCAGCCTTCATTTGGGCGTTTTCAGCCTTCTCTGTTCTACTCTGCATCCTCTTTTCCCTTGGTGTTTTTGCTGTGGTTTCTTCCTCTGTTTTAGGCTCAGCAATCTGGCCCGTTTCCCCTTTTTCTTTATGTTCTTTTTGTGCTTGAATGTCTTGTGTTCCTTCATTATTGGTTTTCTCCCCTTCTTCAATGTGTTCTCCCTCCTCACTACTGGATGGGGTGATGTTTTTGGCCAAAATTCTAATATTGTCATCCCTGGACATATTTCTGAAGATTTCCCAAGATATGGGGACAATGTAGGTGTGCAAAGCATCTTCCACCAATAGTTTGATGAGCCCATGATGGGCCAACTGATCTAGGATCCCTTAACTTTGTACCACATTCAATTAGTGACTGAAGAAGGAAATAGGGGATGCTCAGTTTCTTGCCTGGAGGCAAGTCAATCCCATGCCTTAGTTCACACATCAACCTGAAATGATATCCATATATGATACTAAACCTCCCTTCACATGTGATGTACTTCATAATTTGGAAACTAACTTCACTCCAAAGAGGAGGCAAGTTGGTTCTTCTAACCCCGTTTTTGTCTTCTACAGGATGCTCCTCAAGCAGAAGAATGTTTTCTTAGCAACTTGGCCCAATGACCTTTCTTATTTTCTCCAAGGGAGCCCCAATGGTAGACCAATAACTCGACTGATGAGCTCAGGGGTGAGTTCAAGGGTCAAACCCCTAAAACTAACTGTGGCATGTGCTTTTGACTGTGGTCTCAAGGACATTAAAAACTCCTCAGTTATCTCCTCATCATGACCCTGAATTTTGTCAAAGAAGGATATCCAATTTGCTCGGGTGGAAAGGTCCACCACGTTAGGATACTCGTGTAGTTTGCTAGAGTTCGAGGGTTCTTTCCTTATGAATCCTCCTAGCATGGTGAGAGTGCTATTTTTATGTTTTAATGAGAAAAGGAAATGCTCAAGCAACCAAACAGTCAATCTGAAACAGAGGATAGCTGAATTTGGTTTCCCCTGAACTCATGAAGGAATTTCTCACGTGTTTAATATCAACTAGCAACAATTCCCTTTTTTTAAGACCGCTGTCACCCAGAACTCGACTGTCTATTTATGAAAGGAATAATTTTGTTTTTACAGACAGAGCATAAGGATCAGGTTCCCTTCTCAGCACACACATAGATATGCAAATTCAAATTTTTTCACTCATAGGCTGGCCTCTATGGCTGTATATATCTTCCTTACAAGAGAATTTAAAAAGAAAACGTGGAGGAGATTTTTCATGTAGAGAAACTGGGGAAACTCAGTGCAATATGCAGGCAAACGTTTTACTTCCAATACACAGGCAGACTTTTCCTTTGATTTTTCAATCTGATGCTGTTCAATTCACCACCTTGCACAAACACATCATGCATAGAGGAGTTTTTCGAGCCTACCTCGTTTGGAGCTCCAAATTCAATGAAAATCCTAGGTTTTCCTACCCTGTAAAGTTGTTCTGCCTTTCTTGTAGAACCCTTCCTATAGAAGGCCCCCGGTTCTTGTAGAATGACATTGTGCTTCTGAGCAAGCCCAATATGCGAGAGATTTTCAAACACAGGCAAAAAAAATAGTGGAGGGTGACTAGTTAGCTATTTTTGGAAGTGGTGGACACGTACTCCAGTCGAGGACATTGTGAGTGTAGAGTGAACAGAAGGTGGTGCATGTTTCAGCCGGGCATCTTTTAACTGCGGCGTGAATTGTGGTGAGGGGATGAAGTGGCTGGACCGGACCGTTGGTTCGACGTCACAGCCATAATGTTTCTGTGTGTTTCTAACCGCCATTACCTCCTCTCTGCCGTTATCTGCCGCCACCACTACCAATCCCGATGATTTCTCCCTGAATGGACACTCCACACGTGGTGGCTGCACATCTCGTCGGGAATTTTGAATGTAACGGGGCTCGTTTGGATCCCACGAGGATATGTAACTGGCCAAGGGTGGCCAGTTGACTGGCCACCGATTCCACTCAATCCGAACCATTCCCACATGCATGTAGCTTTTAAAATATGATTTATGCAATTGACGAATGAATTTAGGCACTTCCCTACGTGGTCATGGCCGCGTTATGCAGATTTCGGGTTTTGGAACCCATTCCTTCGTTTGTTGTTGTTGCATGCACATGTTTTGGAACCGATTCCTTCATTTGCTGTTGATGTATGCACACTACATGCTTGGCTTCGGTTGAGGCTAATATTCCTACATTCACGAAGAGCTCTTTGCATCTCTCTTTTTCCATTCTTGGTTGTCCCTGTCTCCAGAGTATGTCTTCTAGATGGATCAGCTGCTACAGGATTCCTGTAGGATGTCCTATAGCTGCTTCTCCTCCTGGAATGCAAGCTAGAATGAGTAGGGCTATACTGATAACGAGGATTTCGGTTGATGAGGAGTCGAGATATAGAGATTGACAGGTATGGGGAGTGAGAAACTGTTGCTTGATTTGAGAATAAAAGTTTTTGCTGGCAGTATGAAGAAAACAGGGTTTTCTATGTGTGACTGTGCAGGAACAAATAAAAGGATGAGTGCAACGGAGGTGTAAAGAGATGGAAGAGGGTGACATATGGCGATGGATGGAAATAGGGATGTTTTCAGGTCTCATAGGCAGATTTCCAACTTCGGATTCCCTTCTAAGATCAATTTTGCTCGTCTGTGGGTTCTACAGGATCTTCCTGTAGAAGACACAGAACTTCCTATAGAAGGTGAAATCCTGGCCCGAATGAGATCAAATCTCAGGGGAGGGTAGTGGTCATGGAGGAATTGATTGTGAGGGATGCATGTAGCCTGGTGTTGACCTCTGTCTTTGTCTTGTGCGATCCTCCTAACCTGCAATGTCCTTCCTGCAACCTGCAATTTTTTCAACAGAAGTCAGGATATTTTTCTGTGTTTTTTTTCTCTTTTTCTTTTTCTTTTTTTTTGAGATAGCCAGGGCACCTCCAGGAGGTTTTCACCCTCACTGCCTGCCTTGGGCGCCTCCAAGAGGTTTTCACCCAAGGATCTTTTATTCTTTTCCTTTTTTTTGGTGCTCAGAATGTGGGTGGAGTGGAGACAAGGGCCTGCTCCACTACCAGCACTGATTTATCCAGAGTTTCAATGAACTCCTTCTTAGAAAGGGGCTTCCTGTAGATCTTCAACCAATGCCCATTGACGAGCATGGGGATGGCTTCTTCATCAATGGTCCTAATAAGGAATGAACCATTTTCATCACATTTCTCCACTGTATATGGTCCCAGCCATCTTGTCCTCAGCTTCCCCTTGAAATCCTTGTATCTTGAATCATATAACAATGCCCAATTTCCTGTCTAAAATTGCTCCTCTTGAAGGTGTTGGTCATGCCATATTTTTATTTGAAGTTGGACCACCTCTGAGTGGAGGAGGACCTGCATTCTTTGTTCATCTAGTCCATTCAGCTGAAGTAGTCTTTTCTATTGTGCATGGCTGAGATCTAGGTCCAACTGAGCTGCCAACCTCAATGTGTTGTATTCAAATTCTATGGACATCAAAGCCTTCTTCCCATAGACCAGCTCATAAGGTGTGAAACCTGTTGTAGTTTTCCAAGTAGTGTTGTAGGCCCAGGTGGCCTCAACCAAGCAATCTGCCCAATCTTTTCTGTTGCTGCTCACCACTTTAGTTAAGATCTCTTCCAAAGCCCTGTTAGTGACTTCCACCTACCCATTTGCTTGCGGATGATAAGGGGTGGAAGTTTTGTGCTTAATCTTGTGATGAGAAAGCATGTCTTCAATCAAGCTAGAGGTAAACTGGCTTCCTTGATCTGTGAATAATTCTCTTAGGTAGCCAAACTTATAGAAGATATTTTCCCTCAAAAGCTCAGCCACTTTTTCTTCTGTTGCTGCCTTGATTGCCTTTGTTTCTACCCACTTTTTCAGGTAGTCCTTGCACACAATGATGTAAGACTTTTGTTTTGAAGGAGGGTTGATAGGACCCACAAAGTCCATGCCCCACTTCTCAAATGGCTCGAAAGTCACCTGAGGTTGGAGGGGCATTTCATCCCTTGGAGTCGATTTCCCCATCCTTTGACATCAGTCACATTGGCTGATGTATCTTCTGACATCTTGATGAAGAGTGGACCAATAGTAGCCTGCCTGTAGAATTTTGAAAGCGGTTCTTTTTGCTGCAAAGTGGCCTTCACAGGGTCCATCATGACAGGTTAGGAGGATTTCAAAAACTTCCTCCTCCCTGACACAACGCCTCAAAATCTGATCTGGGCCAAGTTTGAACAAGTTGCCCCCAATCCAAGTGAATGGGGCGCTTTTCCTCACAATCTTGCTCTTCTCTTTTGAGGATAGGTGTGGCGGGAATTGTGATGAAACCAAGTGATTTTCTATATCAGCAAACCATGGAGAGAGTACTGAAATAGCAAACAGGTGTTCATCTGGCAGTTGATCATCCACCACCTCTTCTTCACCTGCAGGCAAATCTAGTCTAGACAGAAAATCAACAACAACATTTTCCTTACCTGGCTTATCAATAATGGTCAAATCAAATTGCTGCAATAAAAGTAACCATCTAATGAAACGAGCATTTACATCAGGTTTATTCGTCAAATACCTAATTGCAGCATGATCAGTGTGTACGAATGTTTGACAACCGGTGATGTAGTGCCTGAACTTGTTTAGAGAATGGACTACAACTAGGAGCTCTTTCTCGGTTATAGTATAGTTTAATTCTGCCTTGGACAGGTTTTTACTGACAAAATATATGGTATACGGTAGCTTCTCTTCAACTTGTTCTAAGGCTGCTCCTATGGCTTTGTTCGAGGCATCTGTGTGAATGTGGAAAGGTAGGGCCCAGTTTGGACCTCTCAAGATTGGGGCAGTTACTAGCTTATCCTTCCACACATCTAGAGCCTCTTGATAGTTGTCAGCCCATATAAACTCAACATCTTTCCCCAAAAGACCAAACAATGGAGAGGCTAGCTTACTGAAATCTTGAATGAACCTTCTATAATATCCCGCTAAGCCTAAAAACCTTCGGACATCCCTTACCTTTTGAGGAGGTGGAACCCTTTGGATGATAGAAATCTTGTTGGGATCCACCTATAATCCTTGCTGAGAAATTGTATGACCTAGCACGGTCCCTTCAGTCATCAGGAATTCACATTTTTCAGGACTGAGGGACAGGTTCATTTCAACACAGTTGGTTAAAACTTTTCCCAGGTTAGTCACTGCTTCTTGGAAGTTGGACCCATAAGGAGTAAATTCATCCACATAGATTTCCACCGAATCATGAACCAGCTCAGCAAATATGCTCAATACTTCTCTCTGGAAAGTGGCAAGAGCGTTGTATAACCCAAATGGAAGGACCCGGTAGGCAACGGTACCCCTTGGACAAGTGAAAGTGGTCTTATCTTGGTCTTCTGGGCTGATTTGGATCTGATTATACCCGCTAAACCCATCTAGGAAGGAAAAGAACTTATTCCCCGCCACGCCATCTAACACTTGATCTATGAAAGGCAAAAGGAAATGGTCCTTCTTGGTATCTTTGTTAAGTTCTCGATAACCTACGTAGATTCTCCACTTCCCGTTTTTCTTGGGCACAAGTACCAGAAGAAAAACCCACTCGCTATAAGAGATGGGGTAGATGAATCCTGCATCCAACAACTTTTGCAATTCTTCTTTGAAAATGTCCTTAAGGGATGGATTCATTCTCCTATGAGATTGCCTGACTGGTTTACAATCCTCTTTAATGTAAATGTGATGGGTACAGACTGAAGGGTGGACTCCTTTCATCTCCTTATAACTCCAAGAAAAAGCATCCAAATGGCGGTTCAATAAGCTACATAGCTCCTTCTCTTGAGAGGGAGATAGGGATGAGTTGATCTTCAAGGTTCTTTCAGGGCCAAATTCCACATTCTTAACTCATGAAGAGGTTGCATCAGCTATGTTATCGCTCAAGTTGTCCCTTGGCTCCTTAAGGGATACGACCGAGGTAACACCAAACCAATCTTTGGATTGCGGGTCCTAGCCTACCTGCAATCAGAGAGGGATCTCTTTGTAATTTGGCTTTGTTTAAGGTGATCTTAGGCTAGTTATTGAGTACAAGGGGTTTTGTTCGTGTTTTGGTGGGAAAGAGGATGGTTTCAAGTAGAGAAGTAATGCATAGTGTGATAAGTTTCAAACCATTGGGCATGGAGTTAGGGGAGCAGGATTGCTGGTGTGTTTTTCTTGGTCACGAGAGGGATATGGAGCACATAGCTACTCATGAAACAATTATTCAGGCTAAAAAGGATGAAGTGGAGGTCAGAGATATAAGGCAACTAAGATATCTTTTATCTGGCTGACCGAGGTAAGGTGAATGAATTCTATCTAGGAACAGTCAAGATTTCCTAAATAACAATCATACATGGATGATATAGAGAAAATATGAGCCATGAGGTATTCATATTAATGCCTTAGTCAGAAGAAAACATATAGAACATTGCAAAAAAATGAGTATAAAGTGTTGTAAGGAAAATTGTAGATTAGTCTTTCTTTCTGCAATTGAGATAGTGACAATGATACCAACATATATAAACTGACATAACAAAGGCAAGAGACACTTATTGGTCCATATGACAGCATAAGAATTCCATGATCACCCTTCAGGCATTTAAAAAGAAGAATAGTAGACAGTCCATCATCCAAGCTCTTTGAGTAATCTCTGATTTTTCAACAAAAAACTCTCAATAATACAGCGCAGGTATGGAGTGTAGCAAACCAACCAACCGGATTGAAAGTTTTAAGAAATGAGAGGCAAAAGAATCTCTTATTTAGAATAACAGAATGAAGATGAAAGAGATTTGTCTAGGAGCTATCAAAAATTCCTTATATAACTGCCAAAACATGGGTGAATTCAAGGAGATATGAGCCAAAGGGAATTCATGTTCATTACCAGTTCAGATGAAAACATAAAGAAATAGTAGACCTTGAGCATAGAGTGTGGCTCAGCAAATTCTAAACTAATCTTTCTATCTGCTATTTAGATGGTGATACAAGTATATTATGAGCATAAAACATTGAAAAAAATAGAGATGAGAGGCACTTATTGAGTCATGTTGCAACACTAGAATTCCGTAATGCCCCCTTCAAACATTAAAACACAACACACAGTCCATTTTCCAAACTTCAGTAGTCTTTGATTAAGGAAAACATATCACATGTACATAACTAGTCTCTCTTGGAGTCTATCAACCTATTCTTTCTTTTTTCCCGCTCCTTAAGACTGTCTATAGGGTGGTTTATATAGGGAAATATTTACAGACTTCCCTTGAACAGGTGTCAAAGGGAAAAATATCAAAAAAAATATCTCTAAATCAGATCTAAAAGATCTCTGTAGTAACTATCTTTGATTCATCGTTGTGCTAGAAATAAATGCAAAAATATCTAAAGAAGAGTTGTGCTGGGGCAACTGGCAACTTAAGTTATGCAACTGAGGGCCGCACATGAGAGAGCAGCCTCAAAATGCTCGAACAGTGGTCCTGGAGCTGTGCGCTGGCCTCATGTTCATAACTCTATAATAAATGCGCATTGAATTCTTTTGTCTGCATCGTTTAGGCGGTTCCACTGCCCTCAAGTGGCTTTAAGATATTTAATAATGAGCTGGTGAGCTTTGATGGCTCTGAGCTGCTACATTTAACTTTGAGCAATCCCTTTGTTGCCATCTGCTTTGCGTTTAAAGTCCCCTGCTGATATTCATAATTGATACAATATGTCGGTTCGTTGATACTCTTTCGTTGTCGAATCGGGCTTTCTCTTCCCTCTGAAGCACTTCAACTGTGAAATCGCCCCTGCTTTATCTCCTATGAAAGAATTTTCATAACCTTCAGGTGTATGATATTTCTTATCTGGTTGTAACACAGAAAGAAACTCCACATATTTAAAAATACCAGAAATGGTGTTGTCAGCTGGAGATCCCATAGCAATTATGTTTTCAGGAATGCCATATCCAGATCATAATCGTTTTCTTGATTTTTCTCAGATAACTAGAGAAATGGACTGCTGTATTCTCTGGTCTTTGATTTCTTTTGATTGATTTTGTCAGATCACTCTCTCATTTGCATAGACTTCTTGATGTTCCAACGATGACGGGACTTGTCAAAATTCATCAAACGCTTTCATTTTATTGGATCCAATCACCTTTTGGTAATGGAAAAATTATCGCCATTGACAGTAGCAATTTTTGGACTAAAGAAATCAATATTGCCATCAACTGCCTGAGAGAATCCTTCTAGTAATGGCGATGAGAGGAATTTCATATCAGCATCATTCACTCGAGCATGATGGAAAACCACATTTCCTTCTTTCAATCAGAGTAATTGCAACATCCCTTACATTATTCTTAGTTTCTTGGTAAACCAGATCATGGAAGCACATGAGGCCAACTTGATTTAGCGCAGGAAGAGAACGCATTTCTTTTTAAATTCCCATCCCAACTCCAGCTCTTCTCAGGATGCTGAGATGCACGAATAGCATGTTTGGACACCAACAAGAAGCTCTGCTACTTTTTCTATTGGATTTCCTACTACAGGAACATGCTTTTTGATTAGTTGCTTCAAGAGTCCACCTTTTAGGCGCGCGTGGAAAAGCAACATCACATGCATAATTAGTGTTTAACAATTCATCAATAAACTCATCCACATGACTCATGGCAAAAATTCTATCTGATTGATGTACATGTTCCTCAGACTTATCCAAATCAATCTACGTTCCAACATGTGCTAATGGCTGTAGCTGTTTTAGCGTGAAGCCTGAATTTTTATCTCGCATGGCTTTTTCACGGTCTTGATAATACTCAAAATCATCAAGTATCGATGTTTTTGTTACAGGCTTCTTCTCATTGTTTTCCAGAATGATGTGACAAAGATTAGAATTTGATCATTAATATGTGTCACTACTTCCTGTATGACTCTGTTTGCTTTATTTAACGCATCATCATACTCACCATCCGCCTATGCATCCTCAAGCCCAGTGACCTCTGTTATCTCAGTAACATGAACACATCGATGTTCAACAGGCCTGTTCTTCAACTGAACATGGCGATCTGATGGACGGCCAACCTTTTTCAAAACTTGGATAGTAGCAACCATATGTAGATTCTACTTCCCATGGGCCTGAAGTGTCTTCAACACATGAACAAGGTCTTCTCGGTGATAATCTGAGCCCCCGAGTATTGATTCCATTTCAATTACTTGTTTCAAACAATCATTGAATTCAGTGGTGATTTGACTGCAAATTTTGTGAACTTTAGAACCAATTTCACCCCAGATCATATTTACTTGACCTTGGTGTCTTGAAGAAGAAACCAATGATTGGACAACAAAGTTTCCAGATTCATGAGTTGTAATTTCAAGCAAGGAATGTTGAAAATACCGATCCAAGATTTCCATGTAAAGCAAATCTGGTGCTACCTCCAGAATAACCTCCATTAAATGGTTGCCAATTGGATCCATCATAAGTTCTAAGACATTCTGTACTGTAGCATCCTCTAACACCTCGCCTTCTCTCATAAAATTGTTTTCATAACAACCCAAAAGGACAGTTACCACCCTTACCACAGCTTCTTTGTTTCCCACTAGTAATTTCAAAATGGTATGTAAGACAAGACTGCCAAAGGTGTCTACTCGTAGAATTGCAACACAATCTTTGGAATATTCTAAGATCTTACTTGCAACAAACTTCAACAGATTTGGAAAAGCCAGCAATGATGTCTTGTCCAGTTTCTTTTTAGGCAACTGTGATGAAAAACCACTCAACCTGTCTGCTAGAGTAGAGGTAATGTTGCCCGAATGAAATTTATCCTTAGACTTAAGCAATGCTCCATGATAGAGACATAGAAGGCTGCACAAGACATGTGATCCATATTGGTTTCACATAACATCTACGGGATTTTCAACAACTTTCTCACATATCTTAGTCAAAACCTGTTTAATAATGATATGACTTTCTCCTTTTGCATCACAACCTTGAAGAGCTAAAGCTAGAGACCTCAGCATTGCTTCTGCAACATGTGATCCTGACTGATTAATTGCCATACAAGGGAGAATGTTGATACATCTGAACTACTATTACCATTAATTGGGACCTACTGACTTGCATACTTTGCTTCAGTTTCTCAATGCCTATGTATCCAAGCCCAGTGAAGTTGAAGTCTGTAGAATTGGTAACTAGTGGTATAGGCAGTTTCATTTGATTTATAAGATGAAGACACCTTTCCAGGTGGAATGTGAGCTTTCATTTGAAGTGGACTTTGAGCACTAGCATCTTGTTGCTGGTTCAGTTGTAGATCCTGATTCATTGTCTTTGGATTCTCAGGAGTACAGGTTGTAGATCTTTGTGATGCACTCTATCCTGAACACACAGAAGATTGTTGTTGCCTTTCATCAACACAGGGTGTAATATTGCTTTGATTAGAATCATCTCTTACACAACCATCTAAAACAGAACTATAGGTTAATAGTCCCTTGTAGTAGTAGCAAAAAACGCTGAGCTAGTTATGGTTATATTTCAACCAATGGAGGGGATATGTATTTAGGGGGATCTTGTATCTGTTTTTAGTATGGGGAGGGAAGAATAACTGGGATTTATATAATAAGTTAGAAGTTAATATGCAATTTGATCAGAAAGCACTAAGGATAGAAATCTTAGGCTTTAAAGAGGAAATAGGACTTTTAGCGGAAGTGTGAACATTCCTTGGGTAAAGAAAATCTTTACCAAGGCAATTGATATGAAAATGATGAGACTAAGAGATATCAAGCAGATCTTGACCTCTTTTTAGGGGAAGTTAGCGAGTGTTTGAGGAAAGAAGGGGAATTTAGACATGCCTCGCTTGAGCTCCTCCAAATGGAAACTGCCTTATGCTTGAGATACGAATGGATATGACACTTGAGAACATGAAATGAAACGGATCACAAGCCATGATTCTGCCACCATAACGCTACCTACCCGGCCTACTCACCTAACATTTTTTCTTCTTTTGGTTTGGGTGCACTTGAACTAGCATACCCAGCCTTTCAACCTTTCTTTCAGCTATCCTCCTATCTAAATCAATCCTTGTCTCTTCCGGGGCTCAGATTAAGCTGATGAGCGCCCTTGTTTCTCTACCTATTTACCAATCCGCCAAGATTTAAGCTTGTTTGGACAGATATTCATCTCTATATTCTAAAACAAGCAATTGAAACCTAGTGAAGCCAAGTTTAAAATGTTTGGACTTCCCTTGACTGAATAACTCTTCAAAATTGGAATAACTTATCAAAATGAAACTCTGTGGAAATATGGAACCTTTGCAGTAATAAAAAGATGATATATTTGGCATGCAAACAGTCAATCATGAAATATGAACACCTATTTCAATAGGAGGTTAACATGCTACACAGAGATCCACTAAAGCACTGGCTTGGGTGTCTCCTACCAACTCTTCTAATGGTAGCACACTGGGAGGTGGATTTTGAATTAAATTCTCAATATGGTCATCCTCGGCTTGAGGACCTCCCCTGGTGGCTTCCACGGTGCACACTGGTACAGAGTAGACTTCATCCTCATCTTCCTCCTCCAACTAGAGAGGTAAGTCGTGTTCGAGCAAAGGTTGGGCAGGAGGATATAGGACTAGCTGTTTGGACATTGGCCCAATCTAAATGGTAATGCTCCCAGCTCGACAACTGATGTAAGCATCTGTAGTAGCTAACCAAGGACTTCCCAAAATGAGGGGGTATCCAGTGAGTTTTGCCTTTGGCTGAAGGACCAAAAAGTCCGCAGGGTACTCCCTGTTGACAATAATACTGAGAGGGGGGGTGAATCAGTATTATCAAATTCTTTTACCAAATCTTTCTTATTTATACTTTGAATTATTTTTGCATACCAATACCATAAATAATGAGCATGAACAAGAAAAATCAGACAGTCACATCCAAGAACACCAGATATAAGGTGGAAACCCAATGTGGGTGAAAACCACCTGCTGCAATATGTCTCTATCTTCTTTCAAATTAGAAACTCCTTTTACAATAGTCTTGTACTGGTGCAGTCCTTAACCAGTATGCAGGCTGCAACCTGCAGAGAGCTACAACTCTCTCTCGTTTTCCAGTCTCTCCTGGAAGGGAGCTACAACCCCCTACTTCTTTTCAAGGACCACTTTTCATAAATTTTCAAACTGGATCCATATACATCAGATGATTATCAAGTACATGTAAATTATACAGTCAACTGAAATAACTAGATCAACAATAACAGAATAGAACCCAGAACTCCTTATCAACAGAAAAATTCAACCAACAGAAGATCTTAACACAGATACGCAGGTTTTCTTTTTACAGGCCTGCGTCGCTACGCACTTCACCCTTTGCCTCTCTGCGTATAACCGCAGAGTTCCTTCTACTATACTATGGGTCCACGCAATGCTCCTTTCACTGATCTGCGTACAGTACGCACCCAAATGTACTGTTGCGCCGCGTACTGAAAGGTAGGCACGCACCTAGAAGAACTAACACACCGCGTACTGTCACCGCAAGTACGCACCCAAAAACACTGTTGCACCGCGTACTTAAACAGCAAGCACGCACCTGAAGCACTGACGAGCTGCGTACCCACGCACTTCACCTTTGTCGCCTCTGCGTACCCACGCGCTGCACCTTCGCCTCTTTTGCGTACCCACGCACTGACCCTTTGTTGCCTCTGCGTACCCACACACTGTCACTGTTGATCACCTGCGCACCTCTGATTAGGGCCAAAATACAGTCAGATATTCAGATCTGATCTTGCGCTTGAGAAATCACCCTTCACAGATTCGCTTTCAACTTCTCTTCTATAGATCAAGCTTTTTAAACCGAGAACCCAATAGATTAGATCTTAAGATATTCAATACACAAAAGATTCTCAAGCCAAATGATCTCCTTAGCTTTATATAGGCATGCTCTTCCTCAAATCAAGGATCATGGGGCTCAATAATAATAATAAAATAAACAATACCACGGGCCAAAACCATGATAACACAATACCGTTGGCTAAATACCATGAAAACCCCACGTGTGGGCGCTTTACTGCCTTGAAGTGTGTGCACTGGGGTACGCACCCCATGAATGGGTAACCCGCGTATTTGGACGCGGTCCCCGCACGGTATACCTGCGGGTACGCACCTCCTGAACTGTTCTCTTGCATACTTCTTTATTTTCATCAAAATGAGAGCCATGCCATGGGTGTTGCCATCAAGTACAACATCTGAAACATATAATCATACCAGAACCATAATGCCAGCAATCTCCCCCTTTGGACTTGATGGCAACCTCAAAATCTTCAGCTTCATTCTCCCCCTTTGACATCAAGGGCAAAGGGTTTTGCTCCCACTAAGAACATGCTCCCCCTGAACCAGAAGAACCATAATCCACCAACCACCATAAATGACCATGAAAGAGATAGAGACATATCACAACAATATTTAGACCAGCATCCATGATCTCCTCCATAATGCCAACAATGCATTATGTGCTTACCCTGAACTGGTGCGGACAACCATCAAAAGAGATTCAACAAGATGATGTATCAAAAACCCCTAGCTTTTGCCTGAGGTACTCAAAGGCCTCCCTGGGCAATGGTTTGGTAAGAATATCAGCGACTTGTTCCTTAGAAGGAACATACTCCAACTTGACCTTTTGTTCAAGAACTTGTTCCCGAAGAAAATGGTATTTGATCGGTATATGCTTTGTCTTCGAATGCATGACTGGATTCTTTGAAATGCTGATTGCACTTGTGTTATCACATAATATGGAGATAGGCGGAGTACAATCGATTTGAAAATCCTGCAAGGTCTGCATCATCCAAAGGAGTT